>OX031006.1:128741374-128897968 GCA_943735925.1 Pollenia amentaria | reverse complement strand
GAAACAATCAATGAAGGTACGTAAAAAATACCAAATATGTAATTGATACTTCTGATTTATACTCGTATGTAAATTTTTCAGAACCTAAAACATTTGCTGCGCTATGGTACGCGCACAAGCTCTTTCCACCTCAACAGAGTTTTATAACCACACCAAACGGCGAAAAAAATTCGAAAAAGGTATTCAGTAGCCGATTCGCAGGAAAGCTTTGCTATATTAGCAACAATGAGTGAAGAATTAGAAACCAAACTTAAGCTTCTTCAGTTTCAAGGACGTTCAATTCAACCTAGACTGCTAATAATTGGCGACCTAAATAACATAAAAAAAATAAATTATATTTTGATAGTCTAAAATTTTCCTGTTTGACAATTTATTTAAGATATTTTTCGTGTTCAACCTCGAGTTTCCGATTGAATCGGAAGTATTTTATAATTTTGTGCAATCTGTTTTTTACGATATGCCAGCTTCAAAAAAAATTTACAAAAGTTTCTTATTTAAAAAATGAAATTTTAAGGCCCTAATCATGTACAACGCAGAGCAACGCCAAAGAATAACATTGAAAGCACAAACAATGTCATAAATATTTTGGAATTTTGTTGTTGCTTTCTACAGAAATTCACATTGCGTTTTAAAATTTCAAACGCTCCATTGCTTGTGTCGTTGAAAATTTTAAAACGGTACATGAATTTCTGTTGAAAGCAACAACAAAATTACAAAATATTTATGATATTGTTTGTGCTTTCAATGTTATTGTTTGGCGTTGCGCTGCGTTGTACATGATTAGGGCCTAAATATATAAAACATAAATTTTAATAATGTTATAAAACGCTTAATAACAAAAACATTGTTATATGAACAAACATATGTGTATTTAAAATTGAATAAAAACATATTTATTTTAGTAAATTTAAAAAAAAAACATTGCTTATAACCATTTCTTAATATTAATATTTTTAAAAAATAGGTAAAAAAAAATTGGAATCAAAAATACTTTTTATTATATTAATATTTTTTAAAAACATTGCATATAATGGTTTTATTATATTAATATTTTTAAAAACATTGCCTATAACCATGCTATCATATTCATATTTTTAAAACATCTATATATATAAAAGAGTTGCGTGAGTGACTGACTGACTGACTCATTCATCATCACCCAGCCCAAACCGCTGACCCTAGAAACTTGAAATTTGGACTAGCGATTGGTCACTCTCCAAATCGATCCACTAAGACGGGATTTCTGGAAATACGAATGTTTAGGGGTTAAAAAAAGGTAAAAATGGGAAAATTCGGTAACCTTATATCTCCAAAACTAACAGAGATGCAAAATAAATGTAATACTAATCGCTGTTCTTCAGAAAAATAAGCGGACAGGTGTCTGGTACTTTTTGGAACTTCAGACCTTTAACGGAGTAAACGGGAAAAACCTGCATTTTGGTACTTTTTTGTCACCCCATCTATCTTTTATCTTTTTCATTCTGTCTGTCGCGCTCGTTGAAGATAGACGTGTTTTCTAAGCTCGGCATACGGTTTATTTTTTTTTTTTTATAAAAACGTGAACAAATAAAGTATACAAAAAAAAAGTAAATAAAAGAAAAGAAGAACATACATGTATGTACATACATACATAAACATACACATTTTTTATTCTCGGTGTTGATAAACAATAACAAATAAGAAGAGCACAACTGTAAACAGTAAAAAAAAAAAAACTCTTATGAGTGCAAACAGTGCAAAAACAATTAAGCATAATGATAGAAATATATATCACAGTGAGTGTTAACGAAACAAATGCAGAAATAAAAAAAAGAGTCGATGATAGCAAATACCTAACGGCTAAACCTATTACTCGTACGCGATCCCTCTCACCTTCTGTTTTTAATAATGCGGTTGATACACTAACAAATATAAAACCTTGAAGCATTGCCTCAACGGCAAAAACAATTTTAATAAGTGATAAAAATATTAACCCTCAATCAGGCACAATAGAAAACTCTGTAGCACCTTCGGTGTCTAATAATACGGTTGATTTTAATACAATAAAAAATATAAAACCTGCAAGCGATGCCTCAGCGGCAAAAACAATTTTAATAAGTGATAAAAATATTAACCCCCAATCAGGCACAATAGAAAACTCTGTATCACCTTCGGTGTCTAATAATACGGTTGATTCTAATACAATAAAAAATATAAAACCTGCAAGCGGTGCCTCAGTGGCAGAAACGATTTTAACAAGTGATGAAAAGATTACCCCCAAATCAGGCATGATGGAAAACTCAGTATCACAGGTGAAAAGATGTCAAAAGCCTCAAGTACAAGTTGGAATGGATAGGTACATAACAGTGCTAAAACGGGGTCGCAGCCCAACCTCTTCTGCAGTCGCTTCTGTCCCAAAAGTTTTAAAAGAGGGTACAGCTGATAGAATAAGTTCTCAAAATCGGTTTGCAATTTTGGAAGAGGAATCCTCGGAAGCACAAAACGTTACAAAATCTTCTAAGCCACCCCCGATGTATCTTAGAGAGCAAAACTCAAGTGATTTAATAAAGAATTTGATCTCGGTAATAGGTGAAAATTCTTTTTATGTAGCTGCAATAAAACGTGGTAGTATAAATGAAACAAAAATACAAGTTAATCGTGAAGATGATTTTCGTAAAGTAATAACTAAATTAGAAGCACTAAAAAAAAACTTTTATACATACCAACTGAAGAGCAGTAAAGGTCTTCAGGTAGTGATAAAGGGCATTGATTCATGCGTAGACCCAGGTGAGATAAAAACGTTTTTAGAAGAGAAGGGCTTTAAAATTAAAAATGTAGTTAATATTAAAAATAGAGAAAAAAATCCCCAGCCACTATTTCGAGTGGAGTTAGAACCCGGCGACGTTAAGCTTAAAAAAAACGAAACTCATCCCATTTACAGTCTGAAATATATCCTGTATAGGAAAATAACGATAGAGGAGCCGCATAAAAGGAACGGTCCCGTGCAATGTTTAAACTGCCAAGAATTTGGTCACACTAAGGCATACTGCCATTTAACCCCTGTTTGCGTTGTATGTGGAGAATTGCATGGTACAGCTCTCTGCGATAAGTCTAAAAACGACCCCAATGTAAAAAAATGCAGCAACTGTGGTGGTAATCACACTGCCAACTATAGAGGATGCCCTGTATACTCTATCGTCAAGCGCTCGGTTGGATCGAAACCTAATCCACCTCAAATTCAGGAATCACATCAAGATAATACTAATGACATTCAGGTACCGCAGCCTAGTAATAACAGAACATCCTACGCTAACGTCCTAAAATCAAACCATATGCCAATGCAAGGTGATTTGCCAAATAATGATGAGACCCCAGTTTCTAATTTAAGTCGTCTAGAAAAAACCATAGAAACACTAGTACAAACAGTAACAAACTTTACGAATACAATGGGTAATATGATGCAGGAAATGTTAAGAATGCAATCAATGTTATTGCAAGCTGTACTTAACAAGCCATGAATTGTTTAAAAATTTGTTTTTGGAACGCAAACGGCATTCGCCAACATAAAAATGAACTAGAATATTTTCTTAAAAGTAAAAAAATTGATGTAATGATGGTTTCTGAAACTCATTTGACCTCAAGAAATACGTTTAAAATTAATGGTTATATATTATATGATACCAAGGACCCTCGAGATAGAGCTTGTGGAGGTTCTGCTATTTTGATAAAAACCCGAATCAAACACTACTTAATGTGTGATCATCGTGAAGATTATCTGCAAGCAACGAACATTTGTGTTGAAGAGCTAAATCGAAACTTTGTACTTTCATCTTTATACTCTCCACCTAGATTTTCAATATCAGAAAGCCAATATTATAAATATTTTAAATCATTAGGATCCTGTTTCCTAGCCGCTGGCGATTACAACGCTAAACATACCTTCTGGGGGTCACGGCTCCTTACACCAAAGGGTCGTGTTTTGTATAATACAATGTCTAAAATGGATTTAAATGTGGTCGCGAGTGGACAACCAACTTATTGGCCTACTGATCAGCAAAAAGTTCCAGATGTCATCGATTTTGGCGTGGTTAAAAACATCCCCGAAGAAACGATTCACGTTGAAGCTTCTTTAGAATTATCTTCTGATCACACACCTACAATTCTTACCATATCAAACCCTTATAGAATTGTATCTCCGTCTGGTTACTTAGTGACGTCAGCCACACAAATAAATTGGTTAAAATATAAAAAATATCTCAGTACCCACTGCACTGAAAATATTCCGCTTAGAACACCGGAGAATGTGAATCTTTCTATTGTAAATTTTGACAATTATCTCAAACTAGCTGTTCAACATTCTAGCATAGCCCGCAAAAATAGTAAAATATATTCTACTGATGTCGAGCGTCTCTTGACTGAAAAAAGAAGAGTTCGAAGAGAGTGGCAATTGCACAGATCCCCTAAACTTAAAAATTTACTAAAAGAGTGCACAAAAAGGCTAAGAAACTTACTGCAGTCTCAAAAAACGGCTTCTCTGGAAAAATATCTTAAGGAACTTGATGCAACTCCTCAATCTGATTACTCATTATGGCGTGTAGCTAGAAATCTTAAAAGACCAGTTATCACTAAACCGCCATTAAGAAACTTAAATGGAAGTTGGGCACGAAATGACATAGAAAAAGGAAATATTTTCGTTAATCATTTGAAAACCGTATTTACCCCTCATACATCTTTCGATACTGCTGTCGAGTTACCACCTGTTGCTGTTAGATCAGCTGTTCCACTAAGATTTGAAGTAAGAGAAATCGAGAAGGCTATTCATGATTTAAACCCCAAGAAAGCCCCTGGTTTTTATAAGATCAGTAACCAAATGCTTTTGGAGCTACACAGCATAGCAAAGAAAATTATTCTACTAATTTTTAATGCTATTTTACGCCTTGAATACTACCCACAAGAGTGGAAAGTATCCTTAGTTACCATGATACCTAAACCAGGAAAGGATCCCACAAAAGTTGAGTCATATAGACCTATAAGCTTATTGTCTAATATATCAAAGCTTTTTGAGAAACTTCTAGTGTCTAAATTAACGCCGATTTTAAATGATAACAGATGTATTCCCAATCATCAATTCGGTTTTAGAAGAAAACACAGCACAATTGAACAAACTCATCGAATAGTAAATGTCATAAGAAAAGCCTTTGAAGAAAAAAAATATTGCTCAGCACTCTTCATCGATGTGTCTCAAGCTTTTGATAAAGTCTGGCATGAAGGTTTACTACTGAAATTGCAGCAAAACTTACCAGCAAATATACACAAGCTGTTAGAAAGCTACTAAGTCGGTCGTCAATTTATTATTAAAGAAGGCGAATTTTTAAGCTGGAGTCCCACAAGGCAGCATCCTGGGCCCTCTATTATACTTAATTTATACTTCGGACTTGCCAACAAACAGCTACACCCATACCTCAACATTTGCGGACGACACAGCTTTTCTAAGCATACACGCAAACTGTCAAGAAGCATCTCGTTACCTACAGGATCATATATTTGAACTAGAAAGGTGGTTAAAAAAATGGAGGATAAAGATCAATGAGCAAAACTGCGCACATATAACATTCACATTGCGTCGGGAAACATGCCCCCCTATTAAAATAAATAATAATACCCCAACACTCGCATGTAAAATACCTCGGTATACATCTAGATCGGCGTTTAACGTGGAAATGGCATATAGAAGCTAAATTAACTCAAATGAAACTAAAAGCAATCCAAATTAATTGGCTTATTGGAAGAAATTCTGTTCTTAGTCTCGATTGCAAACTTCTACTCTACAACTCTATCTTAAAGCCAATTTGGTGCTACGGTATTCAGTTATGGGACACTGCCTCGGCTTCTAACATCGAAAAAATTCAAAGGCGCCAAAATAAACTTCTTCGAATAATCACAGCCGCCCCCTGGTACGTCAAAAACTCAAATATCCACAAGGATCTCAATGTGCCATTAGTAAAAACTATGATAACGAAATATGCAGTAAAATATTTAAAAAGGCTGGAACTGCACCCAAATCCATTAGCTAGAAATATTTTAAATTATGGCGGCCACACTCGCTTAAGAAGAATATACACTGCAGCACTTACCCAATCAGATGAGCGATAAACACCTACATATGTGAACAGATACCGTGATGACGAAATCTTTTTTGTTTGGCACTGGCAGGACATAAAGCAAATATTAGGATAAGATTTGATTAATTATTGTTAGTTCATATTTAATTTATGAAGATTCAATAAATAAATACTGAAAAAAAATCTATCTTTTAAACCCATAAACATAGAAATAACGGTTATATCATATTTGAAACTTATCTAAAAAAGCCAAATACGAATTTGGTACTTTTTCGAAATTCGGACGTTTAAGGGGTAAAAAGCGTAAATATTTTTGGTACTTTTTTTATAAAACATTTTTTTTTATTTATTGACATATTCGTATTAAGTTATGGGCTCCCACTGCAATATTGAAATTTTTTATGCTTCAATGGGGAGAAAAAAGTACCAAAAAGGAAAAATAGGAGGTAAACGGGTAAAATCTGTATTTTGGTACTTTTTTGTCACCCCATCTATCTTTTAAACCCATTAAAATAGAAATAATTGTTATACCACATTTGAAAGTTATCTAAAAAAGCCAAATACGACTGTGATACTTTTTCAAAATTCGGACATTTAAGGGGTAAAAACCGTAACTATTTTTGGTACTTTTTTACAAAACATTTTTTTTTTTTATTCAAAAATTTAGTTTTTATTGTTGTTCAATAAAAAAATAAGCGGACAGGTGCTGGTACTTTTTTGAAATTCGGCCTTTTTGGGGAGTAAACGGGTAAGACCTGTATTTTAAAACATTTTTGCTATGCCATCTATACCTAATTCTGTTATTTTTGTTTCATAACATTTTTCTTCATCTACCGAAATATATATATAAAATTGTAACGTTACGCACGTCCTAAACGCCTGAAGCTAAAATGTTGAAATTTGACCGGGAGGTTGGCCTCTCGCTAAATCGATGCCCTAGGATGGGAGTTTTGAAAATGTTTATGGTTAGAGGTTAAAAAGCTAAAAACGGGTAAATTCCCTAACCTCATGTTCATCAAAAAAATAAGCGGATAGGTGCCTGGTACTTTTTTGAAATTCGACCCTTTTGGGGAGTAAACGGGTAAAACCTGTATTTTAAAACTTTTTTGCCACTCAATCTATCTATTAAACCAATAAACCTTGGAATAAAAAAATATCACATTCGTAACGTATCTAAAAAATACAAATAAAAATTTGGTACATTTTCGAAATTCGAACGGGTAGGGGTGAAAATCGAACCTATTACAAAGTTGAAACCTAGAAACATAAACTTTGGCGTAAAAATATGTCCACAAAAGAAAAGGAAACGCTAACGAAGTAGCGGGTTAAATGCTAGTATTATATAAAAAAATTGGAATTAAAAAATACTTTTTTATGATTTTTAATCGAATAAAATATTTTTTATTTTATGTTATTTTGTAATTAAATGTTTATTTTATTTTCAAAAACAAACATTGTACTATAAAATAAATTCATATATATAAAAAAGTTTATTTTAAAAATTAAATTTTATAAACATACATATGTAATACTTAATAATTTAAAAATCTTTAGAACGCTAAATAACAAAAAAAATTTATATACCTATACAAACAACCACAATACTAATTATTGTACAAACATATGTATATTTATAATTAAATAACTGCCTATTTCCGATGTGCAAAAGAATTCTTTCTTTCATACAAATACATTTAAAACAAAAACAAAGTTTTTAGAATTTGTTTTTCTTTTAAATGTAGTTGTTCGATAGAAAGAATTCTTTCGCACATCGGAATCGGCTATAAAAACATAATAAATATTATTTATTTCTGTAATTTTTTAAAAAACACCACTTTATTATCTTAAAAATAAATTTTTATGCTTTTAAGTCGAATTAAATATTTTTATTTTATGTTATTTTGTAATTAAACTTGTTTTTTTTATCAAAAAGACACATTGTACAACAATAAATACTTGAATAAAAAATAACAATTAAAATCTTAAAATATTAAAAAATTTTATTAAAATATAAATTGGTATTATTTGGGTTGGTATATTTTCTAATTAAAGTTTTAATTGTATCAAATAAGTTTAAATTCAAATTTTGCGTGCTACAATTAAATTCTTACTTGATACAATTAATAATTTAATTGTTTGTTTGTTAAAATTTAATTAATATTTTAATTAATTGCATTAAAAATTTAACTAAACATATAACGAATTTTCAATAAAATACTTAATCAACACAATTAAAAATAAAAAAGTTTTTGATAAAACTTTTAATTACTCTAATTAATTTTTAATTAAAATTTATTTTAATCAAATTAGTATTAAATATTTTATTGGGTTCTACAAGTTTGTTTACTGGAAAAAATTTAAAAAATGTTTTAATTGAAACTGGGACTTTTTTAATTGAAATCAATTTTTATTTTTTTATGTGTACTCACCAAAAACTTTAATTTTTAATTAGCTATTACTTTCTCAAAGTTCTACATATTTCAAAAATACTTTCTGAAATCTGTAGCCCGTTTCTGTATTTCTCGCATCGTAAAATTTCCCGCATGAAACAAGTAAATTATTACAAAAACAGTGAAATATGAAACAAAAAATGGTTTTTCTCACAAATGTGTTTCTGTATCTTTACTTTGCGAGAATTATCTGTCATTTAAATAATTTTCCAGCAATTATTGGAATGATGTGAGGAAAAGGGTTTCTGTATCAATATTTTGCCAAAAGTTACAAGAATTGTCAAAATAAGTCACATATGAAATTGATGCGAGAAAAATAAAATTTTAAAAAATAGAGCCCAAATTATCCTAAAAAATAATTATGTATATACATATCAATGGTGCGCAAACCATAGAACAATTGTTCAAAATCAAATCACACACATTCTTATGCTCTTGTGGTTAGTAGCGATTGTCGACTCAACGAGACAACGTCGTATGTACAGGAGCACGGGTGTATGACTGCTTCTTTATTTTTTCAGATTTTATTTACGTATTTTTTGTCGGTGCACTGAACAAAATAAACTGTTTAATTATGGCATGTAAAAAATATTTTATGATTTAAAATGCTTTTGGTAAAATGCAATGCCTGTTTTGTCATAAGTCATTTAAAACAATGAAAGAAAGTGTTTTAAAAAGACATTTTGATAGCTTTCATAGCATTACTATGAAAAAGTTAAATGAAGAAGGAAAAGAAAATCTTTTTCAAGAAAAAAAAAAAAAACAAAATGGTTTAAATATGATTAAAGAATGGTTGGAAGAAAAAGAATTAAATCAGTCGTCAAATAAAAAACTTAAGCAGGAGATATCTAGTCTTATAAGTTTAGATGTTATTAGACAAGGTAGACCGTTCACTGATGGGGTATTTATTAAAAACATATTACTCCACGTTACGCAAAAATTAAATTATAATGTTGACATTATAGAAAAACTTCTGTTGTCCCGTGATACTGTTGCACGTCGTAGTCTTCATTTGGGAGCATACGAAGAATCTAAAATTAAAGAAAATTGCGAATTTTTTTATTTTTCATTAGATGAGAGCACTGAAATCAACGATCTCTGCCAGCTCGTTATTTGTATTCGATGTGTAGATATGGAATATAATATGTCTTTGAAACTATGTTTTCACTAGAAACCTTTTGCTCAAACGTAACAGGCAAACTATTGTTCGATATTATTAATGAAAAACTTTTTTCTACAGTAGACTCCAAAAAATTAGCTGGCGTTTGTACTGATGGCGCAAACGTCAGTTTTCACGGCAGGGTGAGATGTTAAAACTTTTGATGCCAGCACTACCAGGTGCACAATGCGATTAAAATTATTGAATATATACTCATGTCGTTTTAGTTGACACATTTAACTTCCATATTTTTTTCACACGATATTTCTGTCATCTACACAGAGGTCAATAGATTTTCTGGAGTCCGCAATTGATAAAAATTTTTCATTAATAACATTGAACAAAAACCTTGGTTGTTACTTTTGTGTAAACAGTTTTGAGAGAAACCATTGTTTCAAAGATTTACTCTTTATCTGCGTAACAAGCTAGCAAGTCAGTGCTTTCATCAAAAGCAAAAGAAAAGAAATCAAAATTTTTTATATTTTCTTTAATGGCAAACTCTGCGTATACTCCTAACTAAAGAGTACGGCGAGCAAAAGTATTACGGGACAGAGGATTCTATAAAATTAAAACTACAATTAAGATTTTGTTTTATTTGGAGGAATATATTCTTAATAAATATTTCGTCAGAAAAAGGTCTACCTTGCTTAATAATAGCTAAATTTTAAAGACTAGATACCATCTGTCTTAGTTTCTTATATCCTATTTTATGATTAAAAATGCTTTTGGTAACATGTAATGCCTCTTTTGTCATTAAACATTTAAAACAATGAACAAAACTCATTTTTAAAAGGCATTTTTATATCTTTTATAGCACTTCTATGAAAAGTTTAGTGAAAAAAAAATCTTTTTCAATTTTATAAAGTATTTATCAAAAATAATTTATTTAAAAGTTTACTTTTTCTTTTATATTTAATTTATTTTCAAAACAAAAAAAATTACAAAATTTTTCACACCGTAAAAAAATAACAACAGTTCTTTTAAATTTCACAACTTTTCTCCCAGTGCACCTGTGGTTTTGTCAGTGTATTGGTGAGAGAATTTAGTTTTACGCATCACTGATACATATGCACATGTATGTACATAAGAATGTGTATTATTTGTTTTTAATTTGAAAATAAAGAATTAAAATGATGAAAATAAATAAAACACTATTGTTATATTTTGTTATCTTAATTGCAGGGCTGCCAGGTAAATTTGTAAAAAAAATCGTTGATGTCTTAAGAAAAAATAAAAAATTCGTCTATTTTGTTTTAAAAAGTCAGACAATATAAAATTAATTTTGACAAATTTAGTTCGATTATTATTAAAATATAGTCAAAAAAACATAGTTAAAGTTCATAAGTATTTTATACATATTTTATGCACACATAGTTAAACTTGAGGTCTATTTTTATAAAATTAATTATTTTGCTCTTTCTTTAATCCGATAGCAATTTAAAATTTCAGATTGTTATTTTTGCTTGAAGAATTCACACAAAGGCGTGACAAAATATCATATTGAACTAAAAATAAAATTTTTGGCCAAAAAAAAGGCAATAATTTCCTTGTGCATTGACTGAAAAATGGGGTAATAGTTTAATGTTTTGATCACAAAAACAAATGTATTAAATAATCCAAAGAAATAAAAATCAAACAGTATTCCTTCGACATTTTGCTTTCGCGATAATTTTTTTTAGGGAACAGACAAACAATTTTGAGGAAAATTTTCAATATAGGGATAAATATAAAAAATTAAGCTGCCTTGTTTCTAAAGATATTTTTTTCTGTGGTGCCTAATACACAAATATATAAAAATATTTAAAATTGTTTTATGTCGAAAACTGAGTAATATCGTCACTAGAAAAATAGAAATCGTCAAAATTACGATTAGTCGTCAAATCTGGCAGTCCTATTTTTATTATATCTATTTCTTTCGTTGACGTTTCGCCTGCATTTGACACTTAATTACTGGAAGTATTCCAGTTAAAACAGATCACGTCAGATCACATTTTAAAGTTATGATCATTATCTATTTTAATTTTCGGCCGCCTTAAACACGCAGTGGTTCGTCAAGTTTACGGTGCGCATAACCGTCCAACAGAATAGCTAAAACGCAATACTATGGATAGAAACGTGACCACATTTACCCTTTTGGATAATATTCATCCAAATCGAGAACGTGAGTGTGACAGAAGACGTGCTTAGCAACTCGGTCTCTGCTCGTCCGCTACTTCGAAATTGAGGAAAGATCTTAACATACATCCCAATAAGATCCAACTGATGCAAGAATTACGGCAAGCGGACTATCAATTGCGTAGTGTGTTCGGGAAATGGGCTGAGAATCAACAGGAAGTTGAACCACATTTGTATCGTCAAATTATCTTCAGGTATGACCCTCATTTTTGGCTTAAGGATATGTTAAGTAAAACTGGTGCACTCGTGCAGTTTATATGCCGAGGGCGTCATCAGCCATGGCTACAGGCAAATTATTCGTAATTTTTTAATTCCTCACGTCATTGCAAATAATTTGAAGGAGATGTGGTTCCAACAAGACGGCGCAACATGCCATGCAGCACGTGAAATAATTACTTTGTTGAGCCCAACTTTTGGTGACCGAATTATCTCATGAAATGGACCTGTGAATTGGCCACATCCTTCGCATGATTTGACACCATTGGACAAATTTAAAAAATAATTTTTTTTAGATTATAAAAAATAAAGATAATAAAAACTTTTATGCAAAATATGTATCTATAGAAATTATATACCTATATAGAAATTTTTAATTACATGCAAATTTGCAGTTTATATATTTTTTTTTAGAGGAGAATTGTTTCATATCCACAATCGCGATTTCAGTTAAAACATTTTTCCACTACGCAAGCGGCTTCTTAAACGTTATTTATATTATATTATATATTATATATTCCACGTATAAAACCAATATCGTTTGTATCATTTTCTTCGTAACTTACAACGTTCTTCCACTGACTGAGTCTTGGTATCGCATTTTGACTTAGTTAAGTTGTATAATTTTAGGGGATTTGATGTTTAAACAGTGTAAGACAGTAATGTTAACGGTAATCTGTAAAATCAGTTCTTGCCAAAAGTGGCTTATACAACGTTATTCGTGGCTTTGCTTTAAATAACAATTCATGGGATCTATTAAATAAGTTTATCAATGCATTAAAAGTTTTTAAAAAGAGATTAAAAAATATTCCGTTCTTTATATACAATATTACAAAACATTTCTTTGAAAATAGGATTTTAGTACGGAATAAGCTTTTAGAGAATTGTTTGGCAGTCTATTTCTTATTTCAATGAACAAGAGTTCTGCCAATAAGTAAACACGTTCCTTTTGTTTCATTAAAATTAAATTTTTCACTTTTGTCATCATCATTAACAGAAGGTATTTACTGTTTTTTCAGAATCTAATGTAAAAAATCTTTAATGCAGGTGTGCTGCATCAAAAATCATTTAAAATCATTAAGCGTCTTTAAAAAAATTTAATATAATATACATTTTTACTCCTCTTTTTTACTAGTTCGAAATTTCAGAGTATTAAACTAACTTATCGGATTAGAATTTTCACCAATTTCTTGACATTACTTATTTATAATTATATCAGCAGTAAAGTTGCCATAAGCAAATAAAAAATCCCAGGAAGTCCTGCACAAATTTCCAGAAATTTTTTTTTCCGAAAAATGTACGGGGTCCCGGAACATTTGCCCCTTATGAGGAACGCTAACAGAAACCAAAAACTAGCGTGTGAAAGCAAAATTATAAACATTCCATATTTGTCAATTTTGACAGACATGCGCAATGGCATATGGATACACCTAGCAAAAACACTGCAAAGTACATTCTGTTTGAAAGCAGCTTTAAAAAGTTAATATGTCTGTTAACTTATTGGCGATTCTACTGTGCTATTAAAGTCTCACAGTTAACTGCAAACGGTTCCTCCAATAAGAATTTTCACACTACAAATATATTAATTATCATTTAAAAGTTGTTAACACTATAATGTTATTACTATTTTTCTTAATTTAATATTTATAAAAAGGTCAATAAATTAAGATTAACAAATTTAAGGTCAGAAACTTATAAGAGACACTGTTTCTTTATACGGGAGCTTATATAAATAATAAAATAAAATAACACTTGATGAACTTATTGTTAGCTTGCGTGAAAATACAGTTCTTCAAAACATTTGTCATTGTAACAACTAGTAAAAAAGAAACAAAAGCTAACCATTTTTTCGTTAAACTACCTGAAGAATGGCAATGAATATTCTTGAACTTTTATTGGATGTAACGTTAATACACAACACAATGTAGAAACGCTTATCAACCAATAAAACAATGAAGAAAACGAGATAGCATGCTTCACCCTTGCAGTAAATGTTTTCTTGCATTATTTCTGTCTGCTAGCATGATACAAATTAATTTTCGAAATGCACATATTTTTCCACGCCCAGAATTGTGTAAGAGTGAGAAAACATGATTAATGAAATATTTGATTTTAAAAAGTGAGAGGAAAAATAGAAAAGAAATGAAATCAAAAATCGTATTACCCAATCAAAAGTTGAAAAAGTTGAAAAACTTCTTAATATTAAAAAGTTGTTCGAGGGCTATCCAGAAGCCATATGAGAAGTACTCGTTAGTACTGTTCTGGCCTCTTGTTTCATTTGACGGAATCGTGTCGAGTGGTTATTCATAATAAATTTACAGATGTGGGTTTCTGTCGTTAGTGTGCTTATATGATAAGTATTTAGAAAAAAGAAAGGAATTATTTTCCGCTATTGGCGTTATAAGACTTTAATACTAATTTGTATAGTGATGTTTTTTTGTGTTTTTGTCGATACATTTCTTTCCCGCGTAATTTAAAAGATAAGCCGTTGTTAAGATCAAAACGACTACGTCTTTTGTAATATAGTGGTATCAATATAATGAGAAAAACATATGTATATTGTATACATACATAAAACCTGATGTATGATATAATTATTTATATCCTTTAATCTTATCTTAAGTGTTACAGTGGTATCTGTCATAAGCTAGATATTGTGAAAAAAGGAATCCATTCGCACATTTAAAAAGGTAAAGGCTTTTTTTATATTGATACATATGTAGAAGAAACTTGTCATACCCAAAAATTATTTTAAACAAATTTTTATTACAAAATAAATGTTTAAAAAAAATAAAAAATTTCATTTTGCAAAGTTGTGTAAAGAAAAATGGCACAGTACTTTCTACAACATTTTTATAATCACACCACAATAATGGATAGACACATTTTTACTATACCGATCGATTCAGAATCACTTTTTGAATCGATCTTATGATGTGCGCTTGTCCGGCTGGCTAGATGTCCATGTAAGTCTTCTGCGCAAAGTACAGGTCGCAATTTTGGAGATAATTTGGTACATTTAGGAATCAGGCCAAAATTTCACATAGCCCACATACAAGCTTCTTTCCGGAATAGAGTCTTTGTGCCCATACACCATCTTATTATGTATGTAGGCATTAAGATTAAATTTGGCCAAACTTATTCTCTTGCAATCTTAATCATCCTACTCAATTTTTTTGAATCGGTCCATATTTGACCATAGCTCCCATACTACTCCCGAAAATAGCTTTTAATGTCACAACTTTCTTGTACATCAAAAATTTTGTTAGTAGGTCCTGAATTTAACATAAGTTATTAAAAAGTTCGACAGATTCACCAAGCTTTTTTTCAATATCTTTAAATAAGTATAAAAGAATTATGTATGAGAAAATTTTTTAGGAAAAATAGGAAAAACTGATACAATGCTTAGGTCGCCAGTGTGACCAGTTCTTAACCCTGCATTTGGTCCAATTTTTTAAATATTTGCTTTGTAATTTCTGAACGGTGATATATACTGACTTAGTTTTTTAGCTCACGTGGCCTTTTTATAAACCAATGTTATATAAAAAATGCAAGGTTCTAACTTAAAACAGGACTGAGAAAAATAAATAATTACGAATGTTAGGTTAATTGACCGTTTGGTCAATAGTATATTTTCTTTGGTTTTCTTTGATTTTTACATTTATTTAAAATAAATTTGTATTTATTAGTTTGTTTTGGAAAAATTGTCATTGAATGATGAGCAAAAGGTTTTTCGGTTAGTTTTGTAAAAAATCTGCTGCTGCAAATAGAGCATTTTATGTCAGACTTAGACTTGCAGCAACTTAAAATTCCACGCTTTCGAGTTCCTGAATTAGAAGTATTATTATTAGAAGGCCACTGGAACTATGCATGGTGATCCTATTTCAGTCAATAACTGTGCTGAGAACTCTTGTCGTGGTAATCTAGTACGTTTCATCATATACGCTTTAGCCAGAGCAACTGCTAGTAAAATGGATATATCGAGTATGTTTGCAAATACAATGTTTGGCCATCAATTTGCTTTGCGTTTTGATTAGCAGTTTCTACAAACTTGACGATGACGTACCTATTAGTATTTTCGATGATAATTCTTTATATTAGAGGCGGAAAAAATAACAAGAAGCTGACACCATGTTGTTGCATCCGGATACTGTAAATCGAGTTGGTCCTGGTTGTGTTAAGATAATATTCTTAGCAGTAGCTTTAGTAGGCTAAGGTAATGAAGTGGTACTCCAAGCCATTTTGCTTTTAGCAATAAAAACGGACCAACAGAGTCAGCTGTGACGGGTTTCCGTTTTCCTAGATAATCGATTTCCTAATCTGGAATATCGGAGTTACTTTCTGTATTGAGCAGTTCTCGTATCTCACATTTACTCAAGTTTGCCATGTCGAAAGTAAAACATGTCTGAACTATTGAAAACAACAAGCAAATTGAACCAAGCAGTGCAAACATTTATGCTTCTTTACAAAAAAAAAAAAAAAAAAAAAGGGGAACCCCACACTTGTTTTTTTGCATAAGCTGTTTATATGGACCTAATATTTTTTTTACAGCAAAATCTGGCTTTAGACAAGGCAATATTAATGCAAAATTTTAAAACAATTTTGTGTTAAAAGTAAGAAATTGTACACGGAAAAAAGTTTATTTTTTAAAGTTATCAATCCAAAAATTATTTCTTAATATTAACTTATTTTGTTCGTAGTTAGTAAATTTTCTTATATGAAGAAACATTTTTTCATGATTAAAAAATCCACGTTTTTAGTATATGATAAAAAATTTTTTAAAACAAGATATACAAATGTAGCTACTTCTTATTAAAAATAAGAAAGATATTTCTGAGTTTAAGCTGCATTTATTTAATATTAGTCAGGTTTTCTTGATTTTTAAATAGAATCAAATCAAATTTCTTACTAGGGATTTTTTAAATTTTTTCAGAATATACTCGAAAAAAATTTATTTGATTTAGCCAGTTTATATATGAATCGACAAATTATGAAAACCAATCGAGAGTTTCTTAATATATATTAAGATTTCTATTACACAACACAAGTATGTAGGTAAACGATTTGCTTGTTTTGTGTATACACAATATTAACAACAGAGCAAGAAAAAAAGTTAAATAAGAAGCAAAAGTGCCCACTTAGTTTAAGTCGAGCTTAATACATCATGTCAAGCATGATGCTGGTGTTTTATAATTGAAATTGAATATGATTGAATTTCGAAGATGTTACGAATCTTACCTACAAAGCCTTTCTTCTGAATGGTAGTTGGCTATCTTCTGTTGCCAGCCGTGCTCAGTCTGGGAGTGCTTCTTTCCACCAAAAGCAAGTGATGATTCATAACATTAAAGTTAAGTTTTATAGATAGCTCTTCAGCAAACAAAAAAATATATATTAAATAATGCAAAGCCAATAATTTTAAATATTGGGAATCATGTAAAATTCCGTCTTATGATCTTAAGCAGTCGTATATTTACACTCCCTCCAATGACAGCACTATTTTCTATTGCTATCCCTATTATATTAGGTTTCGTGATTAAAAGTATAGCTACCCAGCAAAAACTTACATTGCAAAGCAATGAGTTTAAAAGCTAATATAACTACTTTTCACTACTTATACATTAGTATTTTAACTCATTCTTTTAACACGTTGATGTCATTGGACGCAAGTACTTACCACCCTCGCTTACAAATAGGGAGTTAAATACGTCATTACCACCCTCGCTTACAAATAGGGAGTCAAATAAGTCATTACCATAATCGCTTACAAATAGGGTGTTAAATAAGTCATTACCACATTCGCTTACAAATAGACACTTCACATTGCTATCAACAAAACTGAATTTGTCATACAAATGGCGTCTTTAATTTTATTTGCTTTCGAATGCAAAATGTTACTACCCTGCATCAAGGACATATTCATATCCAATAAACCAGAGAACGATATGATTTAAAACAAGATATTATTTTTTAATGGATAAACGATATTATAAGGAAAGGTACAATTTAAATACCTTCGTTTAGGATACAAGATCGATATCATCAGGCGCGGATTCAGGGGGGGGGGGGGGTGAAAAAATGAAATTCCCCCCCCGAAATTATAAAAAATATTTTTTGCTTATTTAGATAATACCCGAATTTCCGAATGTACAAAATTTTTGGAAATACCATCAAGTTTTTTTGTTTTTTATTGAATTTCTAATCAAATTTTGAATAAGTATCCAAGTATTTATCCTAATAGTTATTTGTTATATATTTCCAATGAAATATCTAGTTTACTGTATTTAAATACATATTATTATACATTCAATCCCAGCAAGTGCCATCTATATCCGAAAAATAAAGGTTTGGGTTGAAAATGCGAGCGGTTTGGGTTTGGGTTGAAAATGCGAGCGGTTGAATTATTAATAAGCTTTAGGATATGCAATATTTTTATTTGTGTTATGATAATTATTAATTATATACATTTGAATATAACCGTTTTTCGTATCATAGTTTCGTCATAGTAGGCTTTCAATTTGAATTTGATATGCATTGCAATTCTACCTTCACATATATACATATGAATATACATATGTATTGGTCCAGTAAAAGAAGAATTATATAACTGTTTGATATACAAAAATACATAAAAATTAGTGAAACAATGGTGTGTCCATAATTTTTTTTTATATAATTTACCTATATAAGTATATATAATTTAGTCGTAAAGGATGTAAGTCCAATGTATAAATTTTATAGGAGAGAGAAAAAACTTTCTAAAGTCTTTAGTTCTGAATATATTTTAAGACTGTAAATCCAGTTTTGCTTCATTGCCGACTCTTTATTGGCTTGCAAACGAACTAAAAATAATACATTTATGTTTTACATAGCTTTTTGTGACTTATCACCTTTTCTATTATATATTTTATACTTTTAATGTACATTTTAGTATGTCAATTTGCAAAAAATAAAATATCCAATAAAATTATTTTGTTTATTTCAGTGTTGTCTATTAACAAATATTACCAAATTTTTTTTGAAATTTTCACATTTTAGTTTGCCCTAGCGCTTTTTCTTTAGCATTTTTGGACTTAGAACTTTAACATATCGTTGCAAAACAAGAACTAGAAAAAAATATTTGTATTTTTTTCCGCAAACGATGTATTTTTGTTTACTCTATTGAACTGCATCAAAAACTTAATTTTCAAAAATTAAAAATTAGCGCACTTACGACTGAAGGTATGTATGTATGTGCAGCCAAAATTGTTTGTGTCTTTCCATTGTTATAAGCTTTAAAATTTCTTTCTAAACAAAATTAATTAAAATAAAAAAATTAACTGTAATCAACTTAAACCAGAATAATTATATATTTATCTTTAGATTAACACCCAAACAGTTCGACAATTCTTCCAACATTTTTTTTTGGTCGAAAAATTGTTCAAACAATTTAGTATGATGTAGTCAAATAAATTGTTTCAAATAAAAAAAAACATTGAAAATAAATAAAATTATTTTTATATTCAGTTTTTTATTTGACCTTATTTAATTTAATAAATGTTTATATTTAATTTAATAAATGTATATATATATTTTTTTTTTTTTTTTTCAAACAAAAAAATTTTTTAATTATATTTAATTTCCTGACGATGCTAACCAAAGGTTAGCGAAATATTGAGAATAAAAAAAATAAATATTAAAAGGACCTAGAGCTTGAATAAATATAAACATTTATTAAATTATTTTTATAGCAAAAACGTTATTTAAAAAGATTAATTTATATTTTATTTTACCTTATTGTTGAGTTTTTTTTAATACAATATCAACATATCGTTTTTAATAAACTTTAAAAAAAAAAATTTTTACTTGTTTTCTATCATAAAAAATTCCACCCCCCTAAGACTTAAGCTGAATCCGCGTCTGGATATCATATATTATAATTTATAACACCTTGACGATATCGTTATAATATCGTTTGGTTGATTGATTAGTGTAGTTTTCATTCAAAATTTTAATTTTAAAATACGTACCAAAACCAATTAAGTATTTAAATTTTTCATATTGAAATTCATATTCATTTATAACAAGTAAAAAAAAACAAATTGTAAGAACAAATATTTAACTGCCTGGCCCACAATGTCGACAAGAACGTTTCTTTCGTGTATTTATATTGAAAACAAATTTAAAATTTTTTTTATTGTTTTCAATATAAATATGCGAAAGAAATGTTCTTGCCGATATCGTGGGCCTGGCAGTAAATATCAATTTGTATCAAATTTTAATAAATAAAACCTTAAGTGTATTTTATTATGAATTAATTATAAATTTCGTTATTCAACTCATAAACAAGTGCTTATGTATCAGATTATATGTCAGCCATTACTGAGCTACTTCTATGTAATGCAGATGGTATGAAGTACTCATTGAAAAGTAAGTTGTTCAGTAATTTCAAGTCATTACCTAGTTTTTGGTGGGTAATTAAAAAATTAATAAAAAGAACTTAATAAATTTATTTATTTTTGCAATTGGATTTAACAATAATTAAAATCTTTAAAAATAGTTATAAAACTTATTTAATTATTAACATTAAATTAACCAACTTATTTGCCGAGTGTATTGTCGACAATACTGCATTTAATAATAAAGATATTTAATAATAAAAGAAAGATAGTGTTAATTTGTTAACATCTTCTCAATAACACAAAACAATACATGTATATTATTATTATTTATTATTATTTATTAATAGATATTCAAATTGTATATACATATTTACATATTCATTAATTTACAAAATTGTGATATCTATATTTGGCATAACATGAATGTTGTGAGCCAGATTGGCATAATACTAGATATTATTTTAATTTAAGATTATTAATTTCTAGTATTGTGGTTATTTTATTGAACTGTTAATGGTTTTTAATCCATATTTAGATATTTTTAATTAGGCTTAAGTTCATTGAATTTAATTGTCATTAAATTATTTTTATGAAGACAGGAATTTTACAACATGTAATTAATTAAAATGTTTATTGATAATTTTTCATTCTTGACTGCGCTGAGATTTGAACCCAGGCGTTCACGGTCAGGTTGCCCAGACTAGTTTCGATTGTAACCACACAATCTCTTCAGTGGGGTTTGCCGTCTTACTCACTCGGCTATTGCAGCCGGATCACGTCAATAGTCAAACATCAATCTTTAAACCAAATGGTATTTCACCTTGGTAGATCGAAATTTGCTTTTGAATGAATGATTATCTATTTTAATTGATTTACATGTTCTTCCTAACTTCTGTTTTTTCGTACTTTTTGCCAAGAATTCTTCTTGAAGTCCAAAGTACATTTTTGTTTTTGATGTTTTTGTCTTTCCTTTTTCTTGTTGACCTTTTTCAGCACAACTTGAAGGACAAATGTAAACATACCTCGTGCCTTAGCTGTTAACAATAATTAGTATTGTGGTTATTTTATTGAACTGTTAATGGTTTTTAATCCATATTTAGATATTTTTAATTAGGCTTAAGTTCATTGAATTTAATTTTCATTAAATTATTTTTATGAACCCAGGAATTTTACAACATGTAATTAAATAAAATTGTTATTGATAATTTTTCATTCTTGACTGCGCTGAGATTTGAACCCAGGCGTTCACGGTCAGGTTGCCCAGACTAGTTTCGATTGTAACCACACAATCTCTTCAGTGGGGTTTGCCGTCTTACTCACTCGGCTATTGCAGCCGGATGACGTCAATAGTCAAACTTCAATCTTTAAACCAAATGGTATTTCACCTTGGTAGATCGAAATTTGCTTTTGAATGAATGATTATCTATTTTAATTGATTTACATGTTCTTCCTAACTTCTGTTTTTTCGTACTTTTTGTCAAGAATTCTTCTTGAAGTCCAAAGTACATTTTTGTTTTTGATGTTTTTGTCTTTCTTTTTTCGTGTTGACCTTTTTCAGCACAACTTGAAGGACAAATGTAAACATAGCTCGTGCCTTAGCTGTTAACAATAATTAGTATTGTGGTTATTTTATTGAACTGTTAATGGTTTTTAATCCAAATATAGATATTTTTAATTAGGCTTAAGTTCATTGAATTTAATTTTCATTAAATTATTTTATGAAGACAAGAATTTTACAATTAATTACATGTCAATGAACTTAAGCCTAATTAAAAATATCTAAATTTGGATTAAAAAATTATTAATTTCTTTTAATTTCATTTACAATAAAGTTTATACAAATTTAAAAATATTTTTGTACATAAAAGGAAGACTAGAAATTGAATTCATTCATTATTAATTTACTTTATTTTGAAGATGATTCTTTGTATTTGTATAAGGAGAGAAAGTTTGATCCATTTAAGATATTTAGCACCTCAATAACACTAAGTTGATATTTTCCGAACAATATTAACCTTAGTTCTTTATAGATTGGACAAACGCCAATAAAGTGGTACGTATTTTCAGATTCCTCTAAGTTGCAGATAGAGCACTTGTCTCTTGGGATATTACTAAAGGATCTGGCATTTAATTCAAGTAACCCACCTCTGGCTCTAATTATTATGCTGGTAATGCGGGATGAAAAGTTTGACGCCAGCAGAGGTGTAACATTATGGTTCAGTTGGCAGTAAAGGTCGTGGTGTTGGGAATTTGTTGCGTTTAATACATTTTCTTCACGTTCTTTTATTTCTAGTAATTTTACTATTGTTTTCCAATGTTTGCAGAGTGGTAAATTGGTATTATCAGGAGTAAGCTGAAGACGTTGACAAAGACTGGTCCATTCATCTGCCCAGTAGACGTTTCGTGTTATTATTGCTTCTGCTAGAATGCGTGGTAACCTATTTTGATTCATATTTAAAACTTTATTTATGTAGCAAAAGTGCAGTTTTAAAGTTGAGAGGTATAAAGAGTTTAAACCAGTTTCTAAGTAAATCATATAATTAGGTGTCGTAGATGGTAAATATAACATTTTTTTGATAAAAAAAAACGGAGCAGCGCTTCTACTTCTTCAAATTTTGAGTAACCCCAAACTTGTGCAGCATAAAACATTATTGAACGAGAAGCGGCATGAAAAATTTTCAGTTTATTGCTTTTTGAGATTTGTGGGTGATTGATATATTTTGACCATGTTGTGTTGATTGCCATTTTTGATGAAGCTAATTTATTTTTTAAATATTTCTTAAACGATAGATTATATGTAATATCTACGCCAAGGTATTTGTAACTGTTAACAATTTCATCACCAAAATGCCAATTTAAAAGACTTGAAATTCTTGCTCCAGACCGAAATACTATAACTTTGGATTTGTTTAAGTTAACTGTTAAGCTCCACATTAAACAATAATTATATAATGCATCAACCATGGTTTGTAGCTCAGTTGGCGATTCAGACAAAATAACAATATCATCGGCGTAGAGAAGGATTTTCACAATTGTACCAGCAACATTCACCCCTCCAGGGAGTTCATCAACAAGATCATTAAGATATAATGAAAATAGTATCGGACTTAATATACATCCTTGTTTAACACCTACATCAACAGAGAAAGTGTTGCCGTCCCAAATGCGGCTTTCAGTTTGATTATAAGAATTTTGCAAAATACGAATTACTTTAGAATATAGACCTATAACGGAGAGCTTATAAAATAAACTATTTCTAGGAATAGTATCGAATGCACAGGAAAAGTCCACAAAAAAGGCATAAGTATTTTTTCCATTTATTTGATTAAGTTTTACAATGTTTGCCAGGTTAAAAATATTGTCGACGGTTGAGTAGTTCTTCCTAAAACCCGCTTGATACTCATTTAGAATTTTGTTGTTTTCTATCCATTCTGTTATTCTGCTTAACAAGATTGTGTTGAAAATTTTACATACTGTATCAATAAGAGACAACCCACGATAATTTACCGGTAAGGATGTATCACCTTTCTTAAAAAGCGGGATCATGATCGAACTACGAAAGCTTGATGGTATCTTTTCATGTAAAAATATTATGTTAAATATTGTCAGAATTTCGTGAATAAAACAAGCAGGAGCGTATTTATAAAATTCATACGTAATGCCATCTTGACCAGGAGCTTTATTACATTTTAATTTGTTAACAACGTACGAAATTTCACAAAATTCTATGGGCGAATCTAGAACAGGGTTAGTAATGTATGGCATGCACCAGCTCATTGTGTTATTGTTTTCAATATTTTGTAACAATTTGCTAAAATGAGTTCGAAAATCTTCTGCTCTTAAGTTGCCTTTGATAACCTGCTTACATGCTCTCATTGATTTTGACAGTTGCCACCAATCATTACTGCATTTGACTTTATTTAACTCGTCTAAATTTTTGTTGTACATTTCTAGTTTTTTGCCTTTGCATAATTTTACATATTTAGCTCGAGATAGAAAGTAACGGGATTTGTTTGTAATTGTGTGATTTTTTCTGTATAGCCTTAGCTTTTTAAACATAAACTTTCGATAACGAGCACACTTCCAGTCAAACCATTTTTGCTTGGGCTCAAAATAAGTTGTATTTGCATTTACCCTTGCAGCTTGTTTTATTTTATTTGACGTTAAAGTAACCAAATCATCAATGGGAACATTTGTTTGTATATCAACGATTGTAGTAAGGGAGCTAAGTTTTTCGACATATGTATATAGGCTTATGTTTGTCTTTCCATCGCAATCTGAGCAGAGAAGAATTTTCATTTCTTTCCGCATTTGGACATAAACATTTAATTTTTAGCGGCATGTGGTCAGAGTAGGGTTTTGATGCCACCGAGAAATTATAAACAAATTGCAAGAAACTATGTGAACATATACAATAATCGATGACAGAACTACCCATAACACCGCAAAAGCTGTATTCTCCTTCAGCATCGCTACCACAATCCCACCTAAGTCTTCAATTAACTCCATAAGTTTTTTGCCTTGTGTACTAAAAATTTTATCTTTCGAGCATCTATATTCTCTTATATGTGGTAAACCTTGTAAAAAATTTGAGTCCAGAATTTGTTCATCAGAAATTCTGGCATTGATATCACCAACAATGCAAAAATTGGTAGGGTTGAGCTTTCGCAAAAAATATTCAAATTTTGCTAAGTCCGAATTCCAATACGTACAGTTTAAATACCTTGGTATAAAATAAAACATATTTCCTTTTAATTTAGCCGTTAATACTGACTTGTTGTATATATTTAAAAATTTAAAAGTATATATTTTCCTAAGTTCATTTTTAAAACCAAACAAACAGCCACCACTTGCCCGTCCCGCGCTATGTACTTTCTTTGCTGCAATCCAGTGTAGAGAATAATCTTTGAAATAGGAAGTAAATATATGGTGATTAGCTGCAACTACGTGGGTTTCGAACAGAAAAAATACATCAAATTTTTTTATATAGGTTAAAAAATTACCAAAGTTTATTGATTTAGCTAAATTGGCTACATTATACGACAAAACATTGAAAACACTAAATTGCTATTGCGATGCAAGGAACTCATTTTGGTCATTGCTATTTTTTCGAACTTCTCTAAAAGTTACTTCAACTGGGTATTTGCACTTTGATAAGAGTTTAGACAAGTACTCAGCATTTTTAACCGAATCTGCCATAATTTTACCATTCGACCATGTAAATTTATTATTTTCTATATATATGCAGAATTCTCCAAGCCGTACTTTGTATATATGGTGTTATCTTTTCCTTTTATATTTATGTGTATTAAAAAGTCAAAATTTACTGACATATATCGCAATCGAAAATTTGGAAAATGCCCAAATTGTAATCTTGGCTACCGATAAAATTTTAAGTAATTCAACTCTTATTTTTGGTTTAATATAAATATGCATTTTATTTTTATATATTATTACAAATATATACTTAAATCAAAAACAAATTATAATCTATAAACTATTTGAAATTAACTATTAGTAAAGATTGCTTTGAGTTTCATTTTCCAGAAGTGGTTTAGTTTCTTTCTCTAATTCGATTGAGGTTGATTTCCGTTTTTGTCTAATACTGGGCATATATGTATCTGAAGTGCACAACAAAATAGTAAAAAGATCTTCATTAACACAACACCTGGACATTTTTCTTGCATTATGCTCGCGGAAGAATTTGTAGTCTTTGTTTCTTGCGCTTCTTCAGAAAGATCTCCAATAGGTAGCATATCGTGTTGAACTATTTGTTCCCCATGGTACAGAATTTTATGAACTGTGGTCGACATATGTCTCCCAGAGTATATACATATATATAAAGAATTGCTGTTTCATACTGACCAAATTTTTTTGCATTTATCTTTCTGCTACATGCTATAACTTGTAATGTGATCTGGAGTCGTCTTATTAATTCATAAAGTACTCCTGTGACAGATGCTGTCGTTTCTGGATCGGAAAAGAATATGCTTGTAGTGTTTCCATCATTTGAATTTCCATCTCCTTGTTTTCGCTGTTCAATTATAAGGCGTAGCTGAAGGTATTTTTCTTGAATTAGTTTTTTTTTGTGTGCTACCTATTTTCCACATTTTCTTGGTTTTTTCGCAGTGTTTCATAACGTACCAAATTACAAATCATAACCCAATTTAGGAATATACTCCGTAAAATTCATTCTCCCTTGAAGAGCGGACATTCCAAATTCATATTCTTCATTGAAACTATCGTATTGTGGTGAGGGCTTAATTGATTTGATGTCTTTTGGAATATGGTGATAATTGGCGAAGACTTGTGCAATTTTTCCATCGATCATTGTAGAAACCTTTTGAAAATTAATTTCAATGCATTGGTCATCAAATTTAAATATTGCCTGTTGCAGTTCTTCAATTTAATCTTTTATTTTTCGAACTTCTTCAGTTATGACATCTTTAGTTTCCTTTTAGTAAGCAAACTTTATTGGTATGCAATACTTTGTTGAGAAGGGTATTTTATTTTTCCAAAAATCCATTTCTGTAGATCTACTAGTTGACGGCTCTAAGCGAATATAAGTATTTCTTAATCGCAATTGAACGACAGATACCATGAAAAAGTAAGCATCAGATGAATTTTCTGCATTACATAGCTTGTATAGTTTCTGACCAGAGCTTCTATCATATCCCAATTTAGAAATTAAAGTGATGCTGCAATATCTAAGTTTTTTTATAAAGTCAGCATGAAGTGTATTTAATAATTATTCTGCAGTGTGTTACAGAAGATCCTGCAATTTTACTTCTACTGAACTTGAAGTTACACTAAAAGCCGTTTTTGACAGAAGCTTAATCTCTATATGTTGGAAAAATTCCACATTGCTTTCGCAATTCTGTATACTGATTTTTGGTCAGTTTTAATAGTGCAAAGGCTTCTTCTGGTAAATTTTTTTTCGTCAGCTGGTGTAGGTTTACTTTTTAAAATCCTGTTTGTGCGTCTGGGGCTCGTTTCCACTTTTTTTTAATTACTTAATTTTTTGTTTTCTTATTTTGCGTTGCACAGTGGCGCCATTTGAGTTTTTTCGTTGCAAAAATCATATCTTTTGAACCGAATAAGATAATTGAACAGTTTAAACAGCATATGATAGATAACTGTTCAGCCTATGAAATGAGCGTTTGGAAAGGGTGCTACGCTTTGTAGGGGCCTACTTATGGGTTATCAAAGTTAAAATTAGTAGAAAAATCAATTTTATGGTAACTAAAAAAAATTTTTTTTACATTTTTAGATTGTTTTTATTTTTTTTCTTAAGGGTTTTATGTTTTAAATTATTACCCAACAAATTAAAAAAAAAATTATTTTTTTTTTTAAATTTATTTTTTAAATTTTCTGTAAAATATTCATCACAATTCGTAAGAGAAGGTATATCTAAAAGACTAACCATTTCTAAACTATAATTATTTTGTAACTCTATTCGTGACTTCACATGCCGCAGGGAAGAAATAAGTGGATCGGAAGATGCTGCCAACATGTTGAAGAGGTCCTCATTTTGCCTCACCCTTGATGCTTTGAATATGTTCTGCAATCTATATTTTTTATAAAATTTGTTAAGAGACTCCTGTGCTTCTTCAGAAAGCTCTCCAATTGGCAAAGACTGGTACTCAATTATATCTTTACCATGCGCCAATATTTTATGGACGGTCGGGGTCAACTTCTTCTGTGGATACATTTCTGCTAAAAGAGATGCAGTTTTCGACGCATATTCTCCATATTTTGTAGAATTGACATTTTCTTTGCAGTTTAAAACATCCAAGATCGTTCCCAATCTTTTCACGATTTGATTGTCAATTCCAATGATTCTAGTTACTGCCTCATCATTTTCAAAAAATCTCCTAGAAGTGTTTCCATCGTTTGAGTTACCGTATCCGTGCTTGGGACAGTCTACTTTTAGTCCAACTTGTTTAAAAAAAGCATCCTGTATTTGCTTCTTTCTGATCTTTTCCTTACCCTTTATTGATGTATTTTCATCGAAGTTTTCTTCCTCTTTTGGTAGGGTATATGCCAGTTTTAGCAAGAATTCCATACACCTTATCCTTGCGTGCAATGGTGACATTCCATATTCGTAATTCTCCTCATTTGTAGAATCGTTTAAATTACCAAAGTTCTTCTGACAAATAATAATATAAAATCGATAAAAAAAATATAAAAATAAAACGAAAAAAGGGGTTTAAATAGGTTTTTGCTAAATTTTTACCTCCAATATAATTCTGTCTATATCGTTACCTTAATATAAAAAGGCCCCAACTCATTATTTTTGGAAATCCGTTTTTTTATTGATTATTGTAGAATGGTTGCTAATACACATTCTATTAAAATTTCAAGCAAATTAGATTAAAAATAAAGAAGTTATAAGCAGAATACAAAAAGCCCTAACTCATACACACAATTTTTCTAAAGAAAAAAAGGCCTAACTCATACACAAAATTTTTCGAAAGAAATACATATTATGTATTTCAATCTGAATTCCTCGTTTAATTTTAATAAAGATGTTTTTTGACAATGGTTGTGTAGCTATATTATTTCAGCTTTTATTAAGTTTTTTCCTTCTCCTGTAAAAAGTGTTTTTGATGAGTTGGGGCCTTTTTATATTAAGGTAACGATATATATGTATATGATAACTAATTGAAATATGTTATAATTAAGCAGAAAAAGATACTAATCTTAAACTCTTTACAACTTATTATATAAAATTGAGATGTAACATATTATATATGAAATAAATTGAATTGAATTGAAAAAAGTTCTTCTGACTCTTTTTGCAAATCGGGCATGACATTGTTGAGGTTGTTCTTGTCAGTTCGTTTACGACTTTTCCGTCAACCATGGTCAGGTGGAACTCGTAATTGCATTCAATATATTTTCCTTCTCCAATTTGCAGCTTTGTAGGCTTAATCTTGCTTATTTGTTCTTTAATGTCCTTCACCGTAGTCCTTATGAGTTCTGCCGATTCCCTTGCAAACTGAAACATTATTGGTCGGCAATAATGCACTGATGACGGACGTGGATTTTTCCAGTGTAGGGAATCATCCGATTTTAGCCGCAAAGGAACAACAGATGCCATAAACATATTTCCGTCCGATATTGTAGCGTCATCGGGAGATATCCTTTGCTTATAAACGCTTTGTCCGGATGATCCATCGCAGCCTCATTTGCTGATCAATGTCAACTTCTCAGGAAGAATTTTCACTTCCGTGAAAAACTTTGGTGCGGTTGACTTTCTAAACAGTTCAAATAATTTTAAATTGTACAACGCCATGTTTTCAGTACTTAAATTGTTAAATGGTTTCAGTAATTGTTGCGCCAACTTTCAGGCGTAGACTAATCCAGGCATTATGCTTATTTTGCAATATATAGGCTTATGCTACCATGCCTAAAAATTTACCTGTTCCCTGCATACATATGGATTTATGCTGAATAATGCAATTTTGATATTATGCACGTGTCCAAATAAGATTTGTGCCTACCTGTAGGGACCATAAGTCAATATTGTTCCTGACCATTTGTACGCCAAAGTATTGTTTATGTGAGGTACGTACCTGCTAATTTCAATGAGTAGTTTTTTTCAAACTATTAGATCAAACTACTGTCAGTCAAAACATATAAGGGATGGACGCCATACAATTTCTGCAACCATGTCTTTTTAAACTTTTTTACCTCTAGAAGCCAAACGGGCACGTACGGGCAGATAAAACCTTTTGAGTTATGTAAAGAAATAATCAAAGAACAGATTTTGCAAATATGGCAAATATAGAAAAATATAGTTTTTTTTTATTTTCCGTCAAAGTTGAAAAATAGTGAAAAAACGGATAGTTTTTAAATAGTGATTTACCAGGAGAAACACAAAGCAAACAGTTAATTTTTTTTTATCATTATACATTTAATAAATACATCAATCAATACAAACAAAAAATAAGGCGATTCGTTACCTATTTTTCGTGATATTACACCTGAAATCGCAACAAATTGACTAAAAATTGTGTGTTTTTTTGAAAAACGAAAGTCGGTCAACTTTGAACGGTTATATCTTCTAAACTAAAAATGTGATATTATTAAGAGTGGCATATTTGAAATCGTTGAAAAGTTTCCTATAACATGGGTTTATTCAAAACTTCGTCGGCATTCATGAAAATTTTGATTTTTGCAACCTCGCTTGCTCTACGGGCGCCACTGTGCGTTGGTTGAATTTGATGCAGAAATGAATTATTTATGATACTATGACAAATTTCTTCATTGTTATTTGCAAGCTTGCGTTTTAGTGATCTTTCACTACAATTGTCAATTGGTTTTGCTAATCGACCCAATTTTCCAGTTTCCTGGACGGTTATCGACTTCTTAAAAATTAGTTGATTTGTTAGCCATTTTTTGGTTGCGCAAGTAAAACCTGTCTTTATTTTAGGAAATTTTTTATTTTATGAATTTAGACTTTTTGTTCGTTGCATAATTTAAAGAATGGATTATTCATTATGCGTAACTCAATATCTTTTTCATCTTTCTGTTGAAATATCAGCGAGAGCTTTATAACTGAACTAGGTCATTGTTTAAACAATAATGAAGAAAAAATATGAATTTATGCATATTTTATGCATTGAGAGAAGTTTTTTTTAAATAATCTTCTTTGAAACATAGAAAACCCTTTTTAAATAAATATTTATTCTTTTATTAGCATTACTTTTAAACACAAAAAACCCTGTTTTCAAACTTTTTAAAAGAATAACATACCGGCAATAAATTAACAGGTAACATATAGCTAAATTTAATATATAATTGCGAAATAGTTGTTTATCATTTACCTGCTACTTTCATTTTTTTTAAATTAAGATGCAATTTTGAGGTATTTAAACTATGTTTATACTGCGGATATTTACTAATGTTTAATCTTTTTACTTAAAATTACTCAGAAATCTAACGGGTTAGTCAATTTATGTCGCATATTCGTTTTTCAGCATCCGCTCACCCGCATAAAAGCCATTTTTACCTTCTTTCAAATTAATTAATGACCTGGCGTGCTAGAAAATTTATGTGCCCGGAACTGTTTTAAAATCGTGTATATAAATGTAGGTTAGATTCCTAACTACAAGCGAGTAAACATTTTTTCAACTCATTTTCATGCTCAGGACTTATGCTCTATTTTGAAAAAAAAAAAAAATAAATAATAATAATAAGTACCCAGCAAAAAATCACATTGCAAAGTAATGAGTTAAAAAGCTAATATAACTTCTCCTCAAGGAGAATCACCACTTATACATTGGCATTTTAACTCATTATTTTAACACGGTGATGTCATTGGACGCAAGTACTTACCACCCTCGCTTACAAATAGGGAGTTAAATAAGTCATTACCAAATTCGCTTACAAATAGGGAGTAAAATAAGTCATTACCACATTCGCTTACAAATTTACACTTCACATTGTTATCAACAAAACTGAATTTGTCAAACAAATTATGTCTTTAATTTAATTTGAATTCTAATGCAAAATTTTTCTACTCTGCAACAAGGACATATTCATACCCAATAAACCAGAGAACGATATGATTTCAAAAACGATATGATATTTTCAATGAAAAACGATATTATAAGGAAATGTACAATTTAAATACTATCGTTTATGATACAAGATCGATATCATTTATTATAATTTATATCACCTGGATGATATCGTTATAATAGTTTTTATTCAAAATTTTAATTTTAAAAAACATACCAAAATCAATTAAGTATTTAAATTTTTCATATTCAAATTCTTATGCATTTATAACAAATAAAAAAAAAACAAATTGTAAGAACAAATATGTATTTCAAATCAATTTGTATTAGATTTGAATAAATAAAACCTTGAATGTATATTATTATGAATTAATTATAAATTTCGTTAATCAACTCATAAACAAGTGCTTATGTATCAGATTATATGACAACCATTACTTAACTACTTCCATTTAATGCAGATGGTATGAAGTAGTTATTGAAAAGTAAGTTGTTCAGTAATTTCAAGTCATTACCTAGTTTTTGCTGGGTAGTTCTACAGGTTGCAGAGTTTAATACTTTTTGCTGGTTTGAGAGGTTTATAATATATTTTTTGTGGCTAAACGAAAATAGAGATTTTACATTAATTTTTTTCTGTGAAGGACTGTAGTAACAGCTACTTATAATAATTTTTAGAAAAATTTATTTTAAAATTTTTACAAATAGATATTGGGAATTATTTCTTTTTCATAAATATACTGCATTGCTATCCAACGGAAAGCTAAGGTAAAATGTAACAAGAAAATGCAATATAATAGTCTGGTAGTGTATAAAGTAATTTCTAAAAAAAAAAAAAAAAAAAAAAAAAAAAAAAATTTAAGGAATAGAGCTATTACAAAAAGCTTTATAAAATACATAACTGAAATTTAACTCATAGAATAAATTCGAAAAATGAAAAATGTTGAATTTAAAATTTTTATAAAAAAAAATTTGTTCGAAATAAAAAAAAAATATATTTTTTGTTCACTTTTTTGTTAAAGACTTTTGAAAGTGAAGCTAGTTGCGTTTTAAAAATGTTATACATCACGATAAAATTCGAAATAAATTCTATTAGACTCAAAAAAAACGTTGCGGGTTTTTGCGCCATAAATGTACCTGTTTAAAATAACTTTTAAAATTATTAAAGACCTAAATAATATTAAAAAAAAAAACAAATCTGGGTTCAGGTACTTAGTTTTTTTTTTCATATATTATGGTTTATTGCACAACATTGTTAACAAAACCCTTTTGAAGGTTTTGGTGTAACATGGAAAGATAAGAGTTGTTCCAAATACTACAGGAATGTAATGCTAAAACTGTTGAAAAGAAATTGCAAATTTTAGTTTGAAAATTAGGAGATAGTAACATATTAAGATCTATAAAAAAACTACATAATTGAGTTGTTTTTATTTTAAATAAAATTTATTGTTAATATTATAAATAAGTTATAAATTTGAATAAATAAATTATTTTCAGATAATTTTAATACTATAATTTCAAGTAATTACCTAGTTTTTGCTGGGTAGTTCTACAGGTTGCAGAGTTTAATACTTTTTGCTGGTTTGAGAGGTTTATAATATATTAAACATGAAAATTTTGTGGAAATTAGCAAAAAAAAAAAAAAAATTGACACGGTCGTTTGGGGGCGTGGGACTGAAGGTATAAGGTTCATACCCAAATTATGCCGCAAAAAAAAACGAAAAATTGCTAATTTGTAAACAAAATATTCAATAATTAAAAAACATTTTCATTAAAAAAACAACACCGTAGTACTTACAATTTTCATGGGCTCACAAAAACAAACTATGTTATGAGCTCAAAATTGATATACGACTTTTTTGTGGCGAATATTATCTATATATTGACATCCATATAAGATTTATGTATTAAAGGGATTTCAGGGACTGTCGCTAAATTGTTTATTAATTTTAACATTTAAAAGGAAGTTGAAGCTCTTTACAGATGGGAGCTTTGTGCAAATGTGAACCAATTCGAACACAATTTAATTTGCAGTAAAATATTTTTGCGGCGAATTTAATCTAAATACCAACATAATTGAATGGTTTACGGTCACAAAAAGTCTAATTAAGAAAAAAGTTTTTATGGTAAATATGTTAAGTTATAGACCGGTTATTACCATATACATAGACTTCGACCTTAGTACAATTAAAATGTATTTAGCAAAGTTGATCAAATTATTTGCAAAATTGCAACTTTAGCTATTTATCACCTTTTTAGCCATTACAAAATGAGTTTAGCCATTTTCCAACTTGCTTAGCCATAAAAAATTTTTTCCGTTTTTTTCTTTGAATATAATAATTTTTATTTTCTTATAAAAATTTTTAAAATTGCTTTAACTAAAATAAATGTTTTTAACAATTATAACGCATTTAATTACAATATTGCAATATAGATATGCAGGTGGTTACAATAAATTTTTAGAAATTTACTATAACGTTGCTCTCACTTCCATGGTCTAATGCTGAAGTAGAGAGGGTATTTAGCCAAGTAAATATCGTTTAAACTTTAAAGTAAATATTGTTACCACAACAAAAAAATATTTTTTATCTCTCCTTTTTTAGATTTGGACTCAGAAGATTGAGTAAATGTTGTCATGATCATGACTTACCTTCAAAATAATTAGAATTATGGTTACTATATTAAACTGTTTATGGGTTCTAATCCAAATTGTTGTATTTTAATCTGGCTTAAGTTCATCCAATGTAAGTTTAATTTAATTATTTTTAATGAAGGAAGGAAATTACAACATGAAATGAATTAAAATTTATTGATAGCTTTTCATTCTTCACTGAAGCTTGGATTAAACTTAAGGACAGGTTGATTTGAGATGTTTCGATAGCATTTATCATTATACATTATCTCTTTAGAAATCTTTGCCGTTTAACAGAATGAAAAATTATCAATAAATTTTAATTCATTTCACGTTGTAAATTCCTTGCTTCACCTTTAAAATATTTAAAACTAATAGACACAAGTGATTAATATGAGATTAACAATATCGACATCGAATTTATCGACAATTTAGTTTTTTAAATGTTAGCAAAATATTTAATGTTCGTTAATTTTTAAGTTACAAATTGATCTCAATTTACAATTTAATTGTAAAAAACTTTTAATGAATTATTTTGGTTTTGTTATTGAATTTTAATGTTTTTTTTTTTAATTTTTAGCCATTGTTTTCCGTAAATTTAGCCATTTTTGTCGCCAAGTTTTGTCAACACTGATACAGATAGATATTTTAATCAGAAAAACCAGAATTTAGAAAAAATAAAAATTTTTTATTTGCTGCGAAAAGTCTTGAAACTTTTACACATATCAAAAAAGCAAAATATATGCTATAAATTGAAAAAATACTGCATAAATGCTCTTTTAACTAAATTATACAAAAAAAATCCTGTAATTAGTAAAATGTGCAAAAATATGCACTAACAAATCAATGCCAAAATTCATTTAAAACTTTAAAACGGATAAATATATTGTTTCTGCCTTAATTAACCAGAACTTCTCTTAAATCAGGAAAAATACAGTGATTTAAACAAAATTAACTGAGAATCTCCATCATTTCAATATTACTGGATTTTCAGGAACAATAAGTTAGTTAAATTGAATTACGAATAATACATTTTTTTAAATATGTTGGACCTCTCATAGAAATGCCGCGACAAAAAGAGTCTAAATAAAATAAATAATTAAAAAATAATTTCTAAAAATAGTAGAAGAAAGGTAGCAGGTGGGACATAGTTGCAAATTATTCACTGAAATAAAATTAATGGATCCCGATTGCTGCTGAACCAATTGCATGTATTAAACTTTGGCTTTCAGATCATTTTCAACTGAAGTAGTGTTTACTTTTTTATATACTTTATATTTATTTTATTTCCTTAGTCTTGTTTCTGTCTCTTTAGCGTCTTAAAAACTGTATGTTTTGCAGCAGGGTTTTTGATTATTTAATTATTTATTTTATTTAAAAAGTTTAAAACTGTATACGTGGTATAAATTAATTTTATTGTTCAACGTTCAACTATATTTTGGTTTTATTGTTTTTTTTTCTGTTTAATAATATAATAAGAGTATCAAATCAAATAGACATGTATGTTTTTTCCATTGGATAAAATTATTCAAATTATTGGAGTTATTTGAACGTAACAAAACTCTTATTCGATTAATCGAGCAAAACTCAAATTAAAAAATCGATTAATTCCTTACTCGAACAAAAGCAAAAGTAAAATAATTGGATACTCTAGTGGTTATGTTATGTTACCGTAAAGTTGAGTTATGTTACCGTAAAGTTGAGGTGATAAACAGTTAGTTTTGGGGTCTTAAATTAAAGTTTTAGAAAAGATAATATAAGGTCATGCCGTTGGGTATTTTTATCTTTGAGTACACTAGCAGAACATTAAATACGCGAGTTTGATTTATGAAAATAATAATTTGTTTTTGTATTTGGTTCATTTTTCTGTTAATAAGCTGTGAGTTACTTATCCTATGTCCATGTTCAGTAACTCTCGCGTCAAGAAACTTTTCGATTGAACTGTGAGAAATGAAGCAAAAATGCCATTAATTGAAACAAATGGCTTTTTTTTTCTCACTTAACTGCATCTGTAACATTTTTGGCAAGTAATAGCTATCAAGTAAGGAAATAACTCGCTAATATACTGAAAAAATGTGTCTATAAAATTTTTGTGAGAAAGTTCCCGCTTTGAACTGTTAAATAAATTAACGAATAAGAGCGGGGTGAGAAAAAATTTTAATGCTAAGAAATACGGAAGAGGTAAGTATTTTATTTTTGGTAGATTTTTTTCATTGTTTACCTATTTTGCTTTTAGCATTTTTGAAATATATACGAATGTTTTCAAAGCTATTTTGTAAGCAACAAACATTAAAGCCTCACTTTACATTCTTTGGTAAAGCCGACACACAGAGGGGCGAAACTCATCAAAAGTGGCGATTAATTCAAAAGACGAACTTTAACTTTCACAACCTTATTTGGTACCATATGAAAGTAGATACAATTCTACATCACTAACTGCAAAAATAAAAGTTCTAAGTTGTTTACTTTATTTGTAGTGTGTGTTGAAGTTTAATCATTTTTGTTATTTTTGCGAGCATTGATTAAAAGAGAAAATTTGTGACTATATTTTTTATTAAAACTTCTATAAGTAAAAGTTTTATAATGGATAAAAAATTATGTTTTGTTTAGATAAATGTTTTAGAAATATAAAAAAAAAATCAAATTGCTCTAAAATAGTCGTATTTTTGATATATACATTAAGTTTCAACAACTTTGCGGATGAGTGCAGGAAAAAATGCTTTTATGCTCTTAAAATATGAGATTTAAGCTAATTATTCCCTAAATGCATAATTGCGCATTTGAGCGATTTTTGAGTTATGAAGGTTTTTGTGAGAGAACTCCAGTTGCTAAAAATCAATGTGAAAAAACAAACAAAAAACAGGTTGTTTTTTTATCTCTTGTTGTTATTGTTGTTGTTATTGTAGCTAATGAATGTGATGTTTATTAAAGATAGGTGCGTGAGTAACTTTAAATCACGCACACTCACAAAAAATAGTTTTGGTGTATTCACAACGAATAGAATTTTTCACATATAATCATGTTCTAATGACATAACAAGTTTGAATTTCACCCACGAACGAGAAATTATCTCGTAAATATCTATTTACTTAAAGCTTATTGCATAAATAATTAAAGCTTAGTCTTTATATATTTTACTCATTTAAAATCGGATATATAGACTTGTGCACAAATTACTTACAAAGCTTCGTTTAAAATTATGAGTTACAATTTTATCATGTGCGTGAGAACATGCGAGTACTGCTTTTACTTTGGTTTAAGCTTATGATATTAAATTTATTGATATCTTGATAATTAATTTGCAAGAATTACTATCACTAAGTAGGGTATTTAAGATTCGGTACTGCCACGTGCATTTGTTTTTTTGTGTTGACTGTGAATGTTTTGTTTAATGTGATGTTATTTATTTAAAGTTTTGAGCATTTGTAGATTATTCGGTACAAGGGAAAACAAAATGTATTTTGCAAAATTTAAAACGATTAAAAATCTAACTAATTTTAGGAACAAGTCTCAAAACAATTTTCATTTCTCGTCATGAGTTACATAATTTTATAAAGAACTCAAATATTATATTACTTCAAGATAAATTTAAACTTTTGAGATGGGAAGTAATCAGACGCGTCGGACCTTCAGATATGGTAGATTTTATGACCAGATTTAGTTCTTTTTGCAAATACTTTAAGCAACGCTGGCTAAAGAGTCAAAGAAAGGATGACATTTTTTTAGAAAATAACAAGAATTTGATTGATGCTTCAATCTCCTTTATTCCACCACTAGCAGCAATTAAAAAGAGGTCGGCATGATCTCACATTTGATGAGTGTAATGAAAAAACTAAGGTAAGGAAAAATAAAGATATAAGAGATAATACTCCATTGGCTGTTTTGGCTTACGCCATTCAAATGAGCTTGAGAGCTGCTGGAAAGGCAGATGCGTCGAAAATAGTTAAAGAAATAATGTCAACTCCTTCAAGAGCGAAAAAATACCGAAAAAGTTTAGAACGGGTATCCCAACTAGCACTATTAGACCATACCACTAAGCTTATTTTTTCGATACAAAATGCTAGATAATAAAGAACTTTTTTAAAATGACGTTATACTCTAAGTGGGTCTTTGGCGTAAGTTAAGGACATAGTTCATATAAACAAGCCTTTTATGACATTAACGTCTCAGACTCTTCAGTATTTTTAACGTCGATTGTACCATTAAAACTAGATTGTGAAAAAAAAAATTTGGCAAAATCCTCGACCGTCTTCCACTAGGTTTTGCAGGCCCCTGAAAATTTAATTTTTAAAAGAAGAGTGGAGACTGAAAAAAGGCTCTTGGCAATTCGGTAGTATCAGTTGGAGAGAGAGTAGTTAAAGCTTATCACGAAGTTATTCTAGTGATGATTGACGGTAAAGTTTGTAACGCTATTACAGATACAAAGTTCACACAAAAGTGCTATATGTGTGGCGCCTCAAGTAAAGAGTTCAACAGTATTGATAAAATGATTTCAAAAGATGTTAATATAACGCTTTTACAGACACAAAGTCCACACAAAAGTGCTATATATGTGGCACCACAAGTAAAGAGTTCAGCAATATTGATAAAATGATTTCAAAAGATGTTAATAGATAACATGGAGTTTGGTTTATCTGTCCTTCATGTATGGATAAGATTTTTGAGTGTCTTATTCACTTATCATATAAACTCCCGATAAAAAGAATGGTAAACTAGATGTGATGATGAAAAAAAATTATTGCTGATACAAAAAAACGCATTCGAAGGGAATTTAGAGAGAAAATAGGATTGCTTGTTGACCAACCAAAACCAGGGTTTGGAAACTCAAACGATGGGAATACTGCAAGGCGTTTCTTTAAGAATGCTGAAGTATCTGAAATTACAAAAATTGATTTGCAGTTGATAAAAAATATGCATACAATATTAATAGTTGTTTCCAGTTGCATTGAGTTCAATATCGAAAGATTTTCAAATTTCGCTAATCATACTGCCAGGATATTTGTTAAAAATTATCCATGGTATTATATGCCTCCTACTATAAATGAATACTTCATTCACGGGCAAGAAATTATATCGCTTTCCCCATTGCCTATTTGCCAACTAACTGAATAATCTTAAGAAGCTAGAAATAAGGACTTTAAAAGTTACAGGCAGCACTATTCGCGTAAATGCAGTACCATGCGAAATAGTTTTAAAAAGAAAATGGAGCAAATGCCAAAGTCTGTATTGGAGCTACTTATTCTTCCCCACAGTGAAAACGATTTTTTCAGTATTTATTTATTGAATCTTCATATATTAAATATGAACTTACAATAATTAATCAAATCTTATACCGTAGCACCAAATTGGCTTTAAGATAGTTGTAAAGTATAAGTTTGCAATCGAGACTAAGAACAGAATTTCTTCTAATAAGCCAATTAATTTGAATTGCTTTTAGTTTCATTTGAATTAATTAAGCTTCTATATGCCATTTCCACGTTAAACGCTGATCTAGATGTATACCGAGGTATTGTGCGAGTGTTGGGGTATTTTTTTATTATTGATTTTAATAGGAGGCATGTTTCCCGACGCAATGTGAATGCTATATGTGTGCATTTTTGCTTATTGATCTGTATCCTGTATTTTTTTAACCACCTTTCCAGTTTAAATATTGACAGTTCACAGTCTTAAACCAACTCTCGTTGTCATCAGACGTTTGCTCGATTGCGTAAAAAATAAGCAAATTATTGTTTTTGTCCTTACAAGTTTGAACTATATTAAGGAAAAAAGCAATATACACACCTTTTATATAAATAATTCAAAAAAGAAGTATACATAAAGAAAGTACAATTGTGAAAAAACACTAATAAATAAATTTATAAAAAAAATAAATACAAAAAAAAAAAAAAAAAAAAAAAAAAAAAAAAATACAATAAATTAAGAAGTAATAAGTGATGATGAGCGAATCAGCAGAACAGTTTACTTTTATGAAAACACCAATAATGTTAGACAAAAATAAAAAACTAAGTTTAATATCTCCGGGAGAAAAATACTTAATAATGTCGCGCATTAAAAGTGATGATTCTCTTAAAAACGTGTCCCCCTTTCTTATCAAAAAAGTTGTGGACAATATAGCTTGCGGAGAAGTTACTCTTTGCAAAAAGCTACATAACGGTACCATTTTAATACAAACTAAGAACTATACACAAAAAAGTAAGTTGATACAATTAACTTCCTTATCAACTGACATACAAGTCGAAGTTAAAGAACACCCTTCACTAAATTATGCAAAAGGAGTCATCTACTCAAATGATTTACGTAATATACCAGAAGAAGAAATACTTTCGGAATTAAAAAAGCAAAACGTTTGTATGGTTAAAAAAATTTTGAAAAAAGTCAACGAAGCACTACAAGAAACTGGCCTTATCATTATTACTTTTGCATCAATTTCACTGCCATCAAATTTATTGGTTGGTTATGAGAACCTTAGAATCAGACCCTACATTCCACTACCACTCAAATGTAACAAATGTTTTCAATATGGTCATGTTTCTAAGATATGCAAAAATGAGCACACATGTTATAATTGCTCCCAAGCCTACCATTTAAATGCTGAACTGAAAGAGATATGCAATAAAGGCCCTCAATGTACCAATTGCAAAAATTTGAGTTATGAAAATTGCAACCACGCTCCTATTAACAGAACATGCCCTGTCTTTCTCAAAGAGAAAGAAATACAGACAATAGTTACCCTGGAAAGAGTCAGCAGAAAACAAGCAACAACAATATACCAACAACGTCACAACAACTCAGCTAAAACTTACTCTTCCGTCCTTACTAATAGTAATAACGTACCAATACCAGAAACAGCATCTTCAACCAAAAACAACATGCACACTTCTCCTATGAATATACAACCAACTATACAAACAATACCACGTACCATAAAGGGTTACGAGGATTTAGCAAGTGAAGACACTGACCAATCTGATATGAATAAGCAAGGTTCACCGATAAAAAAATCTCCCAGAAAAAAATCTTTTTTATTACCCAAATCAACACGAAAGAGAACAAGATCCCAAGTAAAAAAGCAACTCGAAGAGTTGCTCGACTCGAAACGTACAAAGAATTAAGAATTTACATAAAAACTCGCTCTCTTAATTCTCTTTCTTTTATTTATATCTGTTATACTCATTTATCATCAATCTTGCTGTTACACATAATGTCATTTGAACGGATGCTAATGTATTTTTACATATTTAAATCTACCTACCTCAATTTATCATTCACATCTATATCAAAAACTTATAATGCTCATTTACTTAGATTAAATATTTTGATGATCCCCTTTTTCTTTTTTTGCATTTATATCTGTTATACACATTTATCATCTCTCTCACTATTACATATTATGTTAATTGAACGCACGCAAATCTATTTTTATTTATTAACATCTACTTATCTCTATTCAATATTCCTATCTATATTAAAAACCTATATTGTTTATTTACTTAACTTTAACATTTTGGTGATCTTTCGCCCTGATGTGCAACCTTATTGGCAGAAAATTAGAATTACAGTTCATTACAACCCAAAAATTATTTATGGAATAAGATGCGACATTTTTGATTCATTGTATATTACTAAATGACATTAAAAATTTTACAGTGGAATATGAACGGCTATAGAAATAATTATAATGAACTCCAGATCCTCTTGAGAACCTACTCACCAAGGATCTTATGTATTCAGGAGACACATGAACACGATTTGACTAACTTGTGTGTTCCGATTAACTATACAATATACGCTAGGAATACATCCAATACAAGATATGGAGGTGTGGCCATACTGGTACATAACTCCCTGCAACACAGACAAATAAATTTAGGACGTGGCCAAGACATAGACACTATTTGTGTAGAAATAACTTCCAGAATCAAATTTAACATATTCTCTTCATATATTAAACCGGATCAAAACTTTACTAAAAATAATCTTAATGACACCTTTAGGGGATCTATATATCCCGACATTATCACGGGTGATTTTAACAGCTGGCATTTTCATTGGGGGTCGCCTACTATTAACAGTAGAGGACGCATACTGGCGGAGTTTATAAATGACTCCGAATATGTCATTCTAAACAATAACTCTCCAACACACTTCAGCACACATGGATCCTTTTCCCATGTAGATTTAACCTTTTCTAGCCCTTCCGTTGCCCTTCATTCAGATTGGCAAACCTTAGATAGCTTGCATGGAAGTGATCACTATCCGATTTTAATTTCGCTCTTCAAAAACGCAAATACAAACAGTCCCAATACAAATTTCATACCCAAATTTAAGACAGAATTAGCTAATTGGAATTTATTCAAAAGTAAATGTGTGGATTTCGAATACAATCGACAAATAAGCGATAATATCAATCAAGAAGCTGCTAACATTACCAAAATCATTCTTCAAGCTGCTAACATTGCAATTCCTCAGTCCAGAAAAATTATTAATAAAATGGTTCCTTGGTGGAATAACAAATTACAAATTCTCAAAATACAGAAGAATAGATCTTGGAATACTTACAAACGCGAGATGAGCATTGCCAACCTCGTCAACTTTAGGAAAATTAGGGCCCAGTACAAAAGGGAAATTAAACTAACTAAACTAAAATCGATCAATGATCTCGGATCTACTATCAACCCATCAACACCTATTGCCAAAATTTGGTCCAACATTAGAAACTTCACAGGCTTTAAAGCAACAAATTCGATTCATTGCGTTTCAAAGCTAAACAATCCAGATATTATTTTAACAGATAGATTAGATATTACCCAGGAATTCGCATCCTTCTGGTCCAAAAACTCTTCAGACGCAAACTTTACTCAAAATTTTGTAACACATAAAAGAAGAAGTTTGGGTGACCTTACAATGACTAACCCTACTACCAGTGCATTGAAAATCGAAAATCCCATCAATATGTTAGAATTTACATCAGTATTGTCAAAACTAAGGGGTAAAACACCTGGAATGGACAGAGTATCGTACCCTATGCTTAAAAATCTACCGCTTATTATGAAACATAGACTATTAAAACATTATAATAAAATATTCTCCTCCTATATCCCTCAAAAGTTTAAGAACAGCATTGTAGTGCCAATTCTTAAGACCGGATCAGATAAAACCCTTGTTAAATCCTATAGGCCAATTTCTCTTAATTCCTGTCTCGCAAAAATTCTAGATAGAATAGTAGCCAATAGATTGTGGTGGTTGGTGCAAACAAATAAACTTATCGATAGTCGTCAATTCGGCTTCAGAAGAGGAAAGTCCACAATTGATCCACTTTTGTACATCGATTACCAAATTTCAACCACCCTCTCATTACGTAAGCATATTTCAATAATATCACTAGACTTCGAGAGAGCCTTTGATAGAATTGGCATACATGCAATTATCAATCAGCTTATCACCTGGAAGATGGGCCCAAATATCATTAATTATATAAAAAACTTTATGAACAATAGAAAAATCACCGTGAGACTTGGTAACGTCTACTCTTCTTCCAAACCAATTTACAATGGAATTCCACAGGGCTCCCCCCTATCCGTTGTTCTATTCCTAATCGCTTATAATAAACTTTGTACTATTATTTCCATTTACAAAGAAATAGATTTTATTGCCTACGCAGACGATTTTAATCTAATTATTAAATCCGGCAAAACTAGAAACCCTACAATCGACCTCAGTCAACTGTTTGGCAATATTGACGAGTGGTCCTTCTTCTCAGGAGCAATTCTTTCTACAACTAAGTGTAAATATATACATATATGTCGCAAGAAAAATTGCAATTGTATTATTGACTCCTCTCCCACAAATCTATCCCAAGTTGATACTATGAGAATACTTGGCCTACACATAACCTCAAATTACCGCTGGAACAACCACATCAATTATGTTACCAGCTCCTTGTCCAACCGCCTCAAAGTCATAAAATGTTTATCTAATCCAAAATTAAATTGCAACACGTATACTATCACTTCCGTTATAAAAGCTATCATGCTATCAAAAATTAATTACGCATTATCAATCTACGGTCATTCGCCAAACTCTGCGCTGCGGAAAATTAAAACTGTAGTTAATTCTGCTATGAGATGTTCGCTAGGAGCATTTCGGTCCACTTCTATAAATAACATGCTCTTTGAGGCTAATATTTTACCGTTGGAGACACAAACAGAATTATTAACAACAAAACTTTTAAAATCAATTTCCTTCAGTTCAGATACACCAATTTTACAACTGGTTAAAAAATGCAAAAACTCAAAAAAGATACCTAAAATACAATCCGCCCTATACCGTTCAATACAAAATTGTAAAAAATTAGATCTTCCAATCAATATAGTGAAACCTTGCACAAAGCTCCATCCACCATGGCACCTGAATAAGGAAACTATCGACACCTCTTTACACTACTACACCAAATCTATATGTGGCCCAGATCAATACCAACTCTTATTCAGCGAACTTAGGAACGCACTCCCTGACTATATGTTTCTATTTACTGACGGCTCAAAACATAATTCCTCATTTTCTTTTAGTGTCACAACAGAAGATACAGTAATTAAATCGGCCATTATTCCAGATTTTAGTACAATATATTCTGCGGAAATGATAGCTATCTACGAGACAATCAAACATATATTCCACAACAGGGGGAGGTTTGCCATATGTTCCGATTCTCTTTCTACATTGAAATCTATAATTAACATAGGTAATTTAAACTATTATATATCCGAAATTAGGAACTTATTAATTCATAGACAACCGGATATTAAATTAATATGGGTTCCGGGCCATTGTGGCATAAAGGGAAATGAGCTCGCGGACCAATCTGCGAGGCTAGCAAATATCTCCCCCTTGATCACGATACCTAATTACAATCCCACTGACTGGAATAACTATATCGTGCATAAACTGACCGAACAATGCAGGAGAAGACTTTTCAATGCCACCTCAACTGGTATAGGGATTTGAATCACAAAATTACTGATATACGTGACTTTCCAAGAAACCTCTCAACTGGCCTTAACAGAACCGATATAAGGAAATTTGAACGACTTCGACTCGGACACACTATATTAACACACGGGCATTTAATGAACCTGCCGACTAACAACATCTGCAACTGTTCATCTCCCATCCGGGATCCCTCACATATTCTTATTTACTGCCCCAGATTCGCTACTGAAAGACTTAACATCTTTGACGGCACTGACCCAATCGAAATTCTGTCTATTCCCTCCCACGAAAATATAGGAAAAATTATAAATTTTCTGAAATCATCTAACACATACACTTATATTTAAGGAATCAACATCTAAAAAAAAAAAAAAAAAATTAAGTAATTAAATTATTAATTATTAATACATATGGTTTTCTTTTATATTATATTGAGCTGAAGGCCAAAGTTGCTATTGCTCTTATCTTTATATTATCTTGTGATTTGTAATTATAAGCTAATAAAATAATAAATAAATAAATAAATAAATATTGACAGTTTGCGTGTACGCTTAGAAAAGCTATATCGTCCGCAAATGTTGAGGTATGGGTGTAGCTGTTTGTTGGCATGTCCGAAGTATAAATTAAGTATAATAGAGGGCCCAGGATGCGTCAATTGACTGTGGAGAACTTAAAAAATCGTTTTCTTTAATAATAAATTGACGACCGACTAAGTAGCTTTCTAACAGCTTGTGTATGTTTGCAGGTGAGTTTTTCTGCAATTTCAGTAGTAATCCTTCCTGCCAGACTTTATCGAAAGCGATAAAGAGTGCTGAGCACTATTTCTTTTCAAAGGCTTTTCTTATGACATTTACTATTTGATGAGTTTGTTCAATCGTGCTGTGCTTTCTTCTAAAACCGAATTGATGGTTTGGAATACATCTATTTTCATTCAAAATCGGCGGTAATTTTGGCACTAGTAGTTTCTCAAATAGTTTTGAGATATTAGATTATAAGCTAATAGGCCTGTATGACTCAACTTTTGTGTGATCCTTTCCTTGTTTTGGTATCATGGTTACTAAGGAAACCTTCCATTCTTGAGGTTAGTATTGAAGGCGTAAAATAGCATTTAGAATATTAAGAATAATTTTCTTTGCTATACTTGGTAGCTCCAAAAGCATTTTATAACTGATCTTATCAATACCGGGTGCCTTCTTGGTGTTTAAATCACAAATAGCCCTTTCGATTTCTCTAAACTCGAATCTAAGGGAAATAGCTGCTCTAACATTTACAGGCTGTAACTCGACTACTATATCGTGATCGATATTAAGGTTAAATACATTTTGCAGATGATTAACAAACAGATTTCCTTTTTCAATATCATTTCTTGCACAACTTCCATTTAAGTTTCTTAATGGTGGCTTATATATAACTGGTCTATTGAGACTTCTAGCTGCACGCCATAATGAGTAGTCTGATCGTGGAGTTGCATCAAGTTCCTTAAGATATTTTTCCAGGGAAGCCGTTTTATGAGAAAGCAGTAACTTTCTTAGCCTTTTTGTGCAATCTTTTAATAAAGTCTTAAGTTGGGGGGATCTGTGCAATTGCCACTCTCTTCGAACTCTCCTTTTTTCAGTCAAGAGACGCTCGACATCTGTAGAATATATGTTATTATATTTGGTTTTTGAGGGTAATGGTGGAATGTTAAACAGCTAGTTTGAGATAACTGTCAAAATTAACAATAGCGAGATTCAGGTTCTCCGGTGTACTAAGCGGAATATTTTCTGTGCAATGGGCACTAAGATATTTTTTATATTTTAACCAATTTATTAGTGTGGCTGACGTCGCTAAGTAACCAGACGTAGATACAATTCTATTTGGGTTCATTAAAGTAACAATTGTAGGTGTGTGATCGGAACCGTTTCTGCGGGGATGTTTTTAACTACGCCAAAATCGATGACATCTGGAATTTTATGCTGATCAGTTGGCCAATAAGTTGGTTGTCCGCTCGATGAGGAAGACTATTTTAATGATGGCTATGAAGATAATGATGATTATGGAGTTAATGATGATTATAAAGTAAATAATATTTTTTAAGTTTATGAAATGAAGTAAATGAATATTTATAAAAAAAATTAATAATATTTTCTAATGTGACTTTTTTGAGTTAAATCTGTGGAGTTTTGAATTTTTGAGAAAAAAGACGGATTTTATGTTAAACTTTTGCTAATATAAATACATATTAAATATTTATTCCTTTTATTTAAACAAAAGCACATAAAGTATGCTCTAATTTACAATTTAATTTAATTATTCGTTATTCGTTCAAAAATTACAGCAAAAATAGTCTAGTAAACCATTTTTTTTTTCAAAATAGAAAAAAGCCCATAAAAGGTTAAAAATAATTTTTTTTCAACAATTTTTTATCACTTTTCGACAGAGTTCAGAAAAATTCATATATGACGCTCATATTTAACCAATCATGAATTTGTTCATGAATGAGGAATTTAAAACGTGTATTTTTTTTTTAACAGCCATAAATGAATTGTGTATTTCTCGCCAATTCATTTATGAGGGCGAGCAAAAATAAATTTTTGACTTTCTTATGTCGTGAAGAATGAGGAAACAAAAAATTTTCGTAACGCTTCTCACTAGTAATGTTGTTGTTGCTCGACAGGGTACATGACCGCAGCACGAAATGCCTGTGTTTATTTTGTTTTTGTAAAATGTTTTTTTTTTTTTTAATAATATTAGCCTTATATAACTATAAGACTAATATGTGTACATAAGTACATATATAGCACTAGCTGCTTGGGCTATCGGCTATGTAAAATGTTTTTGTAAAAGGCAACGAGCCAAAGTGTGTGTTGAATTTTTTGTAGGCAAATAATTTTCAAGAAAGAAAAAACTCACCCTTTTTAAAGGAACAAAGCAAAATGTATTAACAATGTATTATTAGTTCATTCTGGCATCAAAGAATTTTTTTGCAATAACAAAATACATATCAAAGCAAAAATTATTTATCATTGAACTATTTATAATTAACTTTTTATTGACTTCGATTCATTATAAGGAGATCAAAATACACTTTATAGTAGTTAAATTAGAAATTTAAAGCAATAAAAAATTATACATAATATGTCCTAAGATCAATAATTATATAATTTCCTTACGTTCTCAAATGCGATGCATCAGAAAAGCAAACTCGATTCACCATGTCAACGCAAACCTAATGATGCTACATATTAATTGTGTGGTTATCAATTTTATAGGTGCATTTAACCACATTTAAATTTATTGTTTAAACGCAGTATTGCATTAATAACCTGTACTTCATCTTTATATTCTATTATACCTGTAATTTAACAAAAATATTTAATTATTTAAAATTTTAAATGTTCGTTTACTTAATACAATCATACGTTCGTTGATTATGGGTCGTCTTGTTTCAAAGAATTACAAATTAAAATAACGTAACAGACGTAACTAAATAAATAACAATAAAAATAAAATTTTTCCCTCAAAAAAAAAGAAAAAAATCGGTTATAGCATTTTGATCCTAAATATTTAAAATTGCTTACATACCTCAATTTCCATTTTACAACGTTTTTTGCTTCTCATGTAAACTTTGATGTTATATTATTCTGCATTTAAGATGACGATATGTGCAGTTCTTCTAGTTTTTTTTTTTTTTTTTAATAATATTTGTCTTAAAAAAACAACACATGCATTTTGGTTCACCAGCCAAGAAAGAATGTTGCAAAAACAAAACACACACAGGCTAATCGTGCTATTCAGCGGGAAAAATTGCAAGCGATTCACTTTTTAGGCCTTTAAAAATGTCTACTATTGAATTTTTAGTAACATTTTACTTATTCCACTCTGCCTTCTTTGAAAAGATCTTTTAGAAAGGTTTTTATTAAATATTTTACAAATTCAAATTTTCTATTCTAAGATCAGGCCTGTCGAAATCGTTTTATTACTAGTTATGTTGGAAAGTGTAGCAAGTTTAGTTATTAATTTACTCACTTCGCTATATAAGCAACAACAATTGAACTGGGATAACGATTAATTCTTACCTCTTCAAGAAGCATTTAAAGAAGATGCAAGAGGACAAGGCGTTGGTCAACAATGACACACCATGTTTATTAGTAGTAAAGTTGGAATGCGGATGGGAGATCTTATGTCTGCAAAAAGGCCTTCTATAAGGCCTCTTTACTACTTTATTTTCCCGCTGGAAATGGTTGGGTAAATGGCATTTTTTCCTTGTGAAAAATTTTAACGAGAATTCTTCAAAATTGTTCATATCTGAAAAATTCACTTGTGAATTTTTTTCCTCACTCCTCATGAGTGAGGAAATTCAAAATATTTTTTTCCTCACCCTCATGAGGATAAATGTGCAGAGAAATTTTTAAAGTTTCACGCTCGCTCATGACTAAAAAATGAGCGAACGTTTCGGTACTCTGCTTTTCGAAAAACGATGTAATATTTTGTTTTACATATTCTCGATGTGAGAAGTTCTCACCAAAGTTACAGAACATGGGTACTGGTCGAAGAAAAAATATATTCACATACTTTTGCTAATTTTTGAGACCTTAATGATTGGAGATTAAAAATATAATTGATTGGAGTTTGATAATGCTGTAGGCATAAAATACCTACAGCAGCTTTAATTTCGTTACTAATTCTTGTACCGTGCTGAATTTTGGGGAATAACATATATCAAATCTTAAAATTAATTAAATTATTCCCAATCTTTTAATGATATAAATAATGTCCTATAACCTTACCTCTGCCAGCGATAGAAGAAAAATCATTTTTTTAAATCCTAAATCGTTTTATTTAATTTTTATTTTCTGTATAAATAATAATGTATATATTCCTTGAAAATTGAAAATCATAGTTTGAATAATGAAAAATTTTCCAATTCAAATATGAAATGTAAAATATGGGAAATATAGATTGGAAATAAAATAATAAACACAGTATTTTTAAATTGCCCTCAAAAAGACTAAACATGTTTATGAATTGAGTAAGTATATCTTACTTTTTTTGTGCTTATGTGCTGTTTTCAAATGACACGCAAGTGATTGTGCAGTCAAATTTATATGAGAAGCACTCAGCTTTTGATTGATTTTCATATAAATTTTACTTCATAATAACTTGCCTGTTATTTCGAAATTTATATGAAATAATAACATTAATGTTTATTTACTTAAAACGATTTATAATTTCTTAAGTTTTTCAAGAAATATATTCCTAACACAATTAACTTCGCTGTATTATAATAAACTTTTGATAGAAAATTAAAAGCATTAATATTTAAACTTTATTCAATTAATGCAAAGATTTCTGCATGTACAAATAAAATGTTTTGAAACAAGAAACGGATGGTTTAAATTAAGCACTATTTTCTTAATTTTAATTTAAGTAACTATAGAACTACCACTGAATTTTTGATCGCTTTGAGTATAACTGTTTGCTTAAATCAAGCAACACATACGTATATTAATAAAAAAAAACATTTTTGGCTTGGACGAGAATCGTGCAAAATTTTCTGGGTGGAAGCCATATGTTCTGGTGATTTAGTAAATAATTCTTTCCGTGTAGGTAATATTTAAACAAGTGGATAGATTTTGAGAAAGCTACTGGTATAAATTGTACAGGTAGCTGAGTTCAAATTTTAGATATACAAACGACTTTATTTCTTTGATTTAAAATTAATTAGACCAGTTTATTTCTTATAGTTAAGAAAAGTTCAAGCTTAAAAATTATTTTTTTTTTTTTTAGCAATTTAGAGAAAAACTTGTATTCAGATGTTTAGTTATATTTACATGTTGATTGTAGAATTGTTTTTATCTCGGAATCAAGAATATAATTTTTTTAAATGCAACTACGTAGTGCATAAATTCAGTTTTTTATTACACTTCCTTGTACATTTATTTTATAATAATTAGAATTAAATGGAAAATAATTTATACAATCAATATGATTAGAGCAATCCTAAGATTCCCTAAATACATATTTTATTTTTTACTAAACAAATGAGGTACGATATTAATTTTCCATTTTCATTCTTTTTCTCAAACTTTTTAAAATTAAGCTAAAAACATTTTATAAAACTGCTAAATAAAAATTTTGGATCAAAATCAAAATTTTTAATACTAAATTTAGCTGCAAAAATGTCAAAGTTATCACACAGATCGACAATTATATATATAATTACATATATCGCTCATTTGCTGCAACAACGTCATAGGTAAAAAATCAGAAACTTTTACTTAATATCACTAATGCCTAGTAAATCATTCATAGAAAGATATTCAGCCCATCACATAAAAATTCCTCGGGAGTTTTTTCCCTTCTCCCATTTTTTCTATTTAAATTCTATTGTAAAATGAAGGCCGACGCAGTATCCCATAACTGAATACCGTAGCACCAAATTAGCTTTAAGATAGAGTTGTAAAGTAGAAGTTTGCAATCGAGACTAAGAACAGAATTTTTTCCAATAAGCCAATTAATTTGAATTGCTTTAAGTTTCATTTGAGTTAATTTAGCTTCTATATGCCATTTCTACGTTAAACACCGATCTAGATGTATACCGAAGTATTTTACATGCGAGTGTTGGGGTATTATTTGATTATTGATTTTAATGTTTCCCGACGCAATGTGAATGTTCGCTGACCTGTATCCCCCATTGTTTTAAACACTTTTCCAGTTCAAATATAGAATCCTGCAAGTAACGAGATGCTTCATGACAGTTTTCGTGTACGCTTAGAAAAGCTGTATCAACCGAAAATGTTGAAGTTTGGGTGTAGATGTTTGTTGGCATTTCCGAAGTATGAATTAAGGAGAACTTAAAAAATCGCCTTCTTTTATAATAAATTGACGACCGACTAAGTAGCTTTTTAACAGCTTGTGTATGTTTGATAGTAAGTTTTGCTGTAATTTATGTAATATGCCTTCATGCCAGACGTTATCAAAAGCATGCGAGACACCGATGAAGAGTGCAGAGCAATATTTTTTTTCTTCAAAGGCTTTTCTTATGACATTGACTATTCGATGAGTTTGTTCAAGTGTGCTTGGAAACATCTATTTTCATTTAGAATTGGCGTTAATTTTGACACGTGTAGTTTTTAAAATATTAGATAATAAGCTAATAGGCCTGTATGACTCAATTTATTTGTGATCCTTTCTTGGCTTTAGTATCATGGTTAGGTTAGGTAACATAGTATTAAAAACAAAAAGAATAATTTTCTTTGCTATGCGAGGTAGCTCCAAGATCATTTTGTTACTGATCTTATCAATACCGGGTGCCTTCTTGGTGTTAAAATCAAAAATAGCCTTATCGATTTCTCTTAACTCAAATCGAAGGGAAATAGCTGCTCTAAAATTAACAGGTAGTAACTCGACTGCTATATCTTGAGATATATTGGGGGCAAATACGTTTTTCTAATGTTTAACAAACATATTTCCTTTTTCACTATCATTTCTTGCCCATTTTCCATTAAGGTTTCTTAACGGTGGCTTAGAGATAACTGGTATATTGAGATTTCTAACTGCACGCCATAATGAGTAGTCTGATTGTGGAGTTGCATCGAGCTCCCTAGGATATTTTTCCAGGGAAGCCATTTTCTGAGACTGCAGTAACTTTCTTAACATTTTTGTGCACTCTTTTAATATATTCTTCAGTTGAGGGGATCTGTACAATTGCCACTCTCTTCGAATTCTCCTTTTTCAGTCAAGAGACGCTCGACATCTATAGAATAAATTTTCTTATTTTTGATTTTTTTTTTGGCGTTATCCTGGAATGTTAAGCCGCTATTATAAGCTAACTGTCAAAATTTACAATAGAAATATCCGCATTCTCTGGTGTACTAAGCGGAATATTTTCAGTGCAGTGGGTACTGAGATATTTTTTGTATTTTAACCAATTTATTTGTGTGGCTGACGTCACTAAGTAACCAGACGGTGATAAAATTCTATTATGGTTTGTGATAGTAAGAATTGTAGGTGTGTGATCGGAAGTTAATGCTAAGACAGCTTTAACTTGCATCGTTTCTATGGGGTTGTTTTAGCCACGACAAAAGCGATGACATCTGGAAATTTGTTGTCCGCTCGCTACCCCATTTAAATCCATTATAGAGATTGTCTTAAACAAAACACGACCCTTTGGTGTTATAAGTCGTTACCCCCAGAAGTATGTTTAGCAATATAATCGCCAGTGGCTAGGAAACAGGGTCCTAATGAATTATAATATTGGCTTTCTGATATTGAAAATCTAGGTAGAGAGTATAAAGATTAAATTACTACGTTTCGATTTAGCTCTTCAACACATATGTTCGTTGCTGCAGATAATATTTACAATGATCAACTTGAAATAGTGGTTGGTGACTTTTTCCCTATTTTTAATATTTCTTGCGTTTTTTATATTGAAGATCTTATCTTCTTTAAACGTTTTTATTTAGTCTGGGACCACGCATGAGTCAATGTCCTTAATATATACAAGAATACCTTTACTGCTCTTCAGTTGATATGAATAAAAGTTTTTATTAAGTGCCTCAAATTTAGCAACTAGCTTGCAAAAATCATCCTATCATGACTAACCTTTATTTTTGTCTCGTTTATACTTACTCGCTTTATTGTAGCTACATAAAAGGTATTTTCACCTATCAACAAAATCAAACTCTTTACTAACGCATTTGAGCTCTGCTCTCTACGATATAACGGGGGTGGCTTAGGCAATTTGATGATATTTGGTGCTTCAGAGGATTCTTCGTCGAGAATTGAAAAAAGATTTTGAGAATTTATTCTATCAAATGCACCATCTTTAAATACTTTTGGGGCCGAAGCAACTACTAAAGAGGAAGGACTGCAACACCGTTTAAGCACTGTTATATACCTATCAATACCAACTTTTACTTGTGGCTTTTCAGTATTTTTTACTTGTGTTACTGAATTTTTCGTTGCTGTTTTTGGGTTAACCTTATCATTATCTCTTAAAATTGTTTTTGCCAGTGCGTCAAGGCTTGCAGGTAACAGATTTATTAGTGCATCACTATTACGAAGTTCTCTCCCCGTATCACCTATAATATAAAGTATTTTTGCAAGGAGGTTTCGAAAAATTTGTTATGTAATTGTTTTTGCCTTTTTAAATTTTTCGTTATATTTTAGGAATTATAGTCCGATCTTAAAGTATGATATATGTTTTTGTCTCCAGAAGACCAATGTTTGGCCCTTAGGGACCATTGACCTCAAGTATCTCGTTCTAGTATTTATCTACCAGATGTCTATTCGTACGACCCAAATATACCATTCTAATGTCAGAAAATTTAAGCACTTTTAAACTTTTGTTAAGAAAGTAATACAAAAATTATTAAAAAAAATTAAGATAAAATAAAATTTAGGAAATTTTAATCAGTCATATTTCGACGTGATTCAAGTCGGCGCTCTAGCTTAGAAAAAATATGAACCTTGCGTTGGTCATCGGTGACAGCCTTGAAAGATTCATGTACTACATGAACATAACGCTCGGTGTTTTCTGAATTGCATGGGTAAGCTGTGAAAATAATCAAGTTTATCAAAGAAGGGTATCAAATGGAGTTATGTTGCTTCATTGCGGGCGGATAAAATTTTACCAAATTAATCAGAAAATACTATCAGATCTTGGTCTGTTATCATTGATAACAAAACATTCTCAGGGTGGAAAAAGTACGCCTTATTTTCGCTGAACGGACGGAGGACCAGTTGAACGTCTTTCGGCAGCTGACGAATCGAAGATATGTATTGGAAAACGTTGCGACTTCCATGAATTGCCAGTGGTTGGCTTTTTACAAGTAACTAGAATGGCGCATAAATTTTCACAATGAACTGGGCCAGTTTATTCAATACCATCGAGTGCTCTGTGCACGAAACATAATAGCGGAGTATTCGAGAGGCTGTTGTTAGCCAGCGTGCTATCCTAATAGCATCGGGCTTGTCACTGGCTAATCTCTCATCGCATTCTCCGATATGAACGGCTCGAACCATACGGTACAGATTGCTACGTCGTATATGGTCCATCCGTTAAGTCCAATTTTCGATGACTCGTTCGAGCATTTAGACTGGTAACTGGAGAATGACAATCGTGATGTTTTCATCCGAGGCCTAAATCGAAGCGGGGTTGTCCGCATAAACTTTAGACTTCACATTTCCCCACAGGAAAAATCTATCGATGTGATATCACACGATCTTGGTGGCCAATCAACCGGCCCAAAACGTGAAATTAAGTGCTCACCGAAGTGTTCTCTCAATAAATCCATTGATTGATGCGATGTGTGGGAAGTGGCGCCGTCTTGCTGAAACAAAATGTCGCCGAGATCACGAGCTTCAATTTCAGACATTAATAGTCAGTTATAATGGCACGATAACGGTCCGAGTTGCTGCGAACTGCACCGAATCGACTCTCAACGGTCTTCGTGTACACTCTCAGCTACGGCCGCTATATTTTCTTCACAGTGTGCTGGACGTGGTATGTTCGGTCGAATATTATCCAATAATGAATGCTGGGTCTCGAAGTGCACGAAACACATTCCTCAAAGAACTAGGAGTTCCATCGTAGCTTATAACAATTAACTCGTCCATATTGAAGTTTGCATGCTCCTCTGGATTGCCAAAGCAGTGCTGTCAGTGGGCGTAGCATAGCCGATTAATTTGGAGTCTGGTTCTTTCCCAATGGTGATATGCAAGGACCCAAAATAACTATTATCTTCATTTCCAAAATCGAAAAAATTACCCATTTTGAGGAATATTTTTAAAAATTGGTTAATAATTATTATGAACGACTTAAAAAGCAATTAATTGCAAATAACGATTAATATCCAATTAATATTTTTATTTATTGCTTTGAAATAGTTATGCATAACAAAAAAAGTATTTGTTATGGATAATTATTATTTTCCAATTTATATTTTAAAAATTGGTTTTTAATAGTTATTAATAAATTTTTACAAATAATAATTAAAATTTTGCTATTTTTTATGAAAAATTCTTAAATAAAAAAATCTGTATGAAACGGAACAAAAACAAAAAAAAAAAAAAAAATTTTTGCTCCAAACTGAACTTGAAGATGAGAATGACAAAATTGATTAAAATAAATACATGTTCAAGTAAGAGTCAATTCGTCAGAAATTTTATTTGTAACTAGAAATTTGTTTTTAATATAAGTTTGTAAACATTACATATTAAAAAAAAAGTTAAAAAAGCAAAAAAAATCAGATGATAACATCCAGGATGTTACCTGTGAAATTTATGCATTAACACACAACAACGTTTGTTTAATTAATTCAATCGGTTAAACGTTAAAAATATAAAGAACTAAAAATAGTTAATGCACATGCTCCTAAAAATTATTTTAGTTCGGCTAAAACTTTTACGAATAATGATATTTTACTCAAGCATGTTCAAAGTCCTAACAAGAAACGCAAAAATTTTCTTATTGTCGGTCAATAATTTAATTCATGTCTAAACCGCAACTAATTTTAATGCTGACGCTCGTTTTTGTGAAGCTTAGTTAATAATATATATATATTTATCATATAGAGCTCACTCCTGTCGGTGGAGGGTATCAAAGATTCGGCACAGCCGAATATAGCACTCTAACTTGTTTTTCCTTATCAATAACACTGTGCAAGAAATTTACACTTTTTTTTCGTGACAAGCTGGGCACCTGGCGTTTTAACATAATTCGGGTACGCTGAATCCAATTGGCTCTGGTTTTCGAGATATACCGTTATATAGAAAATGGAGGAGGTTGCACAACATATGTTCGCATAACTCTCAAACGCTTTAGCTTATTGAAAAAACTTAAAAAACCGAAACTCCGCAATAAAATTTTGGAAAAAAAAAATAATGTTTTTAACAATATTTCGAAATATTTGTTTTTTAAAACTTCATAAAAAATTGGAAAATGCAGCTATGCTTCTAATTTTTTGCACACGTATAAAAAAGGGGGCTTCCATACAAAATGTTCAATGCAGACTAGAAATATATTGAAGAAAAAGTCCCTTAAATTCCCAGAAGTCGCCCCTAGTGGTATATAATGTATGACCGACCTCAATTAATTTTTTGTCCTTAACATTTTCTCGAGACATACTTGCCCCTTATCTTCACTTCTTAGGGGGGCTCCCATACAAATATTGCGTTTTATGAAATTCTTAAATTAATTAAAATTTGTCGGCTTTTATGAATAAAATCAAAAGTTGCAAACAGATTTTAATCATTTATGGCTTGTTTTGTTTGGAATTTCGTTTTTTATACGTTTGTAGAAGCATAGCTGCATCCAATTTTTTATGAAATTTTAAAAAACAAAAATTTCGAAATTTTGTTAAAAAAAATATTTTTTTTTCCAAAAAAAAATCATGTTTCTAAAACGATTGGATATTAGAAAGGGGTTTTACTTTTCTTAAAGGAAATTTTATTGCGGAATTTGGTTTTTTAAGTTTTTTCAATAAGCTAAAGCGTTTTTGAGTTATGCGAACATATGTTGTGCAACCTCCTCCATTTTCGAAATAACGGTATATCTCGAAAACCAGAGCCAATTAAAAAAAACCGCGGGCACCACTGGATTCAGCGTACCCGAATTATGTTAAAACGCTATGTGCCCGACTTGTCTGTGTTTTCAACTAGCATTCTAGTGTAATTATTATCATGCAATAAAAAAAATAAAAATTGTGAGATAATAATTATAATAAGGAAAACCGAATAACAGTTACAATGTAATACTTATTCCTTAACTAATTCACGATAAAACTTATAACAGTTAAGACCTTGGTGATATGTTCTCCATTCAGAACAACTTTTCGCGTCACATTTGCTTCCGTTACTCTCTTCAAAGTTGGCTCTTACTTGCAATCGAAAGAGATGCACGTTAATAAATGCTTACTTCTTGCATCGAGTATTGCTTCTTGACGTTCTCTAAATTTTTTGTTTTTGTTAATGATAAGCCCGTCAAGGAATTGATATATTTTTCGGCTGTTTCTATAGATAACTCTTCCTTGGCTTTTACGGTAATCGACAATTTTAAATCTTTTATTAACATGGTCGCAAGTAAGGCACCGTACCGAACTGAGGTGTCGCTGCAATCCAAAGCCGAACTAAATTTACGCACAAAAATTATGCTTCGCTGTCGAAGGCGAAATATACCGAATACGATGATGCAACAGTTGACGAAATTTGAACACCGTCACCTCTTATCGACATCGGATCAACCATATCATCTAAAATCAACAACCTTGGGCAGCAATGCTCGATGAAAAAATCTTTCACGTCGTCTGCGATTTTATCAGAGGCTTTGAAATTGCATGTAATATTTGTAACAATGTCGCACTTACAACGCTTAATCAAGAACGATCGATTTCACTCAGTAGCGTTGTATTTCAATGGATGTTTAACTACTTTATAGTAATCATTTAAAGCTTGTCCAAATGTCTACGAGCAGTTGTTGCCGATATAATTGGAATGCCAGCGCGCTGCCACAAAAGGCTAATACTTTTCCAAGCTTTTTGTTTTAAAGCACTCAACTTTTGACTTCGATCGGTATGATGCCGCAGGTACAAAAAGAAATTACTAACTTCGCACTTCGACGGTTATTTAGTGGTGCTTAATTCAGTAGCAGTGAAACCCATTTTCAGAGATTTTTTTGGTCGTCTTTTAATTACAATAATAAATTGTGTTAATACAAAAACAAAATATAGCTGAAATTCCAACAGGTTTTTTTATTTCGTTGTTTTCAGTAGCACTTTATTTTATATACTGATTTCATTCATTGAAATTCGTAATTAAGTACTATTTACAAAATTCATTGTGAAATTGGTTTTTTTATAACCCATTTCAAAAACTGCATAAAAATATATCAATGTTTGTAAAAATTATTTAAAAAATAAATTTTCATGGACAATCGTTTAAAAAAAAACCTTGTTTATGATGGGGTTTCCCGCGCTTTGTTACCTATAAGCAACACACACGCTTATTAGACAGTAAAAGGCCCTAAAAAACCTTAAATGCTCAAAAGTCCGATGCATAATAATTTAACTGCCTGTTTTTGAAAATGAAAATAAAAATTTTCGTTTCAGAACTTACATATGTATATTGAAAACAAAAACAAATTTTGTTGTCGTTTAAATGTTAATTCCCAAACGGAAATTTTTATATTACAAAATTATATTATAAAAAACAGGCAAAAAAATATAACATTTGCTTTTGTTTGGAAGCGAACGGGTTAGAGAACCAAGAGGGGAAGACAAATATACGCGATTTCGTTACATAATATTTAAAGATCCGACTGTAAATGCTGACTATCCTGCAGAAATTATAGTAATTCTTCCTTGGCAAAACTATAATTATTAGCAAGCTTTTATTTTTTAATTAGATTTAAAAATGTTTCTGCTGAAGTTTGACAGCTTCTTGCGAGCTTTAATTAGGGTGGTACGAACAAAGATCTGGTGGATAAATACTAGAACGAGATACTTGAGGTCAATGACCCCTAAGGGGTCTCTCGAGACAAAAACATTGATTTACCATACTTTAAGATTGGACTGTTAGTGCTTAAGATATTCTTATAGACTTGCTAAGCCACCAACATATTAAAACTCATTTAAAATAAATTTGGGAAAATATCTCAAATAATAAATAAATTTATTAAGTTGCTATAATTTTTTATTTGCTTTTGCAAAACGTTTGTCTAGATCAAACATCATTTGACAGTTTCCAAGTTACATTATACAACTATCTGCGTACAAATAAAGTTAAGAAAGATATATAAATTGTTTAAAATTAAGCTAAAGTTTGATAAATTTACTGGTCTCGGAACCCCGGGATTTTTCGGGATATCGAGATAAATGTTTTTATAGATATTTAATTAAAAAAACGTCTTTCGAAGAAATTACAACAAAAGTTTTATAATTCATTTAATATAACAATGTTAAATATAATGATTAAATTGATTACTAACATTTGTAAATATTAAAAATTGTTATTTTTTTCATTACACTATGGAACATTTTTGAGATTATTGTCTGGGGGGTGAGAAATTCCAAGTCGGGGTGATGGTACTAGGTCAGTATAGTAAAACCCTCAAAGGGTTTGGCGTTCGTATGTGTCAGTTTTTTTTTATGACATTTTAAATTTTTTCCTTATCTTGATGTTTTTTCGCTTAGTTGTAACATTTTGGCAAAAACGTAGTTTAACATAACTCGAGAACCACTTGTCCGATTTTGATGAAACAAATTTAGAAAAATTTAGAATTACAATTTCCCTAATCTGTTTCTATACCGTTTTCCTATATGTGCAACACTTTTGAAGTTAAAAATGAATGTATGAAGGGAAAAAAGTATTTTTTGCCTAAAAATTTAAATATTTTTTTTTTTAAAATTCATAAAAAATCCAAAATGGAAAAAAGTGCCAAAACTAATTACTTTCGCGTAAAGTCACATAACTCATGAGCAAAAAAAGGCATAGAGCATGAAAATCGATGCAGGCGTTTCTCATTTATTCACAATTAGGTAAATGTATGAATTTCAAAAATTTGCTCCAGATATGCACATTATTTGGAGAAAACGTTGACACTCACACGCCGAACTCTCTCATATTTTTCTACTGTACTAAAAGAGAAATATTGATGTGGCAACACTGGTTCTGTAATGTTCACATAAAACATGCATTGTCATTATACTTCTTCTCTTTCTCACACTGGTTCTGTGATTTTTGTCATTCAACAAGTGCCGACGAACGCGAACAGTAAAAGTGATTTTTCTCCAGTTTTTTAAAAGTGAACAAAAGAGAACAGAATATGGAACTGTGCAAGCCAGATATAAATAGCTTTTGCTACTGCTGTGGTCAATATGTCTCAACACATAAAAAAAGGGGAAATTTCAGTACTGATTTTGTTCAAACATACGAGATGTACTTCAACCAAAATGTTATAGTGAACGAAAATTGGGTACCAAATATAGTGTGTAAAAGCTGCTACAACCGTCTAATAGATTGGAAAAATAGAAGACGTGAAAGTATGCCTATCCCAATGACTTGGACTAATCCTGGCGAAGGTCACAATCCATTGAATTGCTATGCATGTGCGAATAAAGGAGCCGCAAAAAGGATTAGAAAATCGTACAATTTCGTTAGTGTTGCAAGTGCCGCAACACCATTGCCTCATTCGGACCACATTCCTGTGCCAAAAGCTTCTAGCCCAGATATTTTCTCTTCTAAGACTGCTCCGACATATCATGCACGTGATGATCCCCATATGAGCCATCAGTATCCAATGAGCCAATTTTAATAAATCAAAATAAGCTTGATTCAATTGTTGCCAAGTTGGAATTAACACAGCATAAATCGGAAGAGCTGGCTTCCATTTTTCAATCAAACTATTTGTTGGCACCCGGTGTGAAAGTCACAGCTTATCGAAGTCGTCAGGCAACACTCCAAAGTTTATTCCTTGTGAATGATGAAAAAACTTCTGCATATTGCCCGGATGTAGGAAAATTGATGGACGCAATGGAAATAAAATATGAAGCAGATAACTGGAGATTATTTATTGACAGTTCAAAACTCAGCTTGAAGGCGGTTTTACTGCATAAGACCAATAAAAAACCTTCAGTTCCAAACGCCTATAGTACAGAAACGAAAGAAAGATATGATGCACTGGAAAATATTTTAAAAATGGTTAACTACGCCAAACATATGTGGCGCATATGCTGCGATTTAAAAGTTGTAGCAATGCTTTGCGGTCTTCAAAGCGGCTATATAAAATATATGTGCTTTTTGTGCGATTGGGACACACGATTTTCCGGTGACCAATATGCATGCCACGGATGGAAACTCAGAGAGCACAGCAGGTTACAAACGGCCAATATTATTCGAGAGCCTCTAGTGCCGAAGGAGAAGATATTGCTGCCTATACTGCATATTAAACTTGGAATTGTTAAGAATTTTATCAAAACTGTCGCCAAAAGAGATGAAGTTTTCTTGTTTTTGAAACTAATTTACCCGAGACTCAGCGAAAGTAAAATTAAAGAAGGTAAGTTATAATATCACATTCATTTCCCATGATTTTCATCTTAACAAATTAATTTTTTCCAATCAGGCGTACTAAATGGTCCAGATATACGAAAGCTTTCCAATCAGGTCCAGATATACGAAAGCTGATTAAAAGTGACGCATTCAACAATATTTTGATTGACGCTGAATTGAATGCATGGCAGGCAATCAAAGAAGTAATAGAAGGCTTGTTGGGAAAGCATCGTTATTACAACTACGATGTTTCTGTCGCAAGGATGTTAAGATCATTCTCGAAAATTGGTGTCCACATGTCCTTGGAAGTCCATGATTTACATCATCATCTGGACTACTTCAGCAAACAATTGGCTACCGAATCTGATGAACAAGGTGAACGCTATCATCAAGTTGCTATGCCATTTGAAATGAGGTAATACTGATTTTTTATTTTTTCAAACTCATTTTAATAAAACAAAAACTTACAGATATAGAGGCAAAAAGTCGCCGAGTGCAATAATTGCGGAAATTTGCTGGTGGAGTATGCTTGTGTGGCAAGACAAGGATGATCTTGATGATAAAGAATTTTTAGGAGATGCAGAAGGGCCAACAGTGGAGTCACACATTGACATCATGTGTGGTTCAGAAACTGATGATAGCGATGAATGCGATGCCACTAGTCCCGAACAACCACCATCGAAAAAGTTTAGGCAATATTTATTAATATAAATAAAATAAAAATAAAAAATTATAAAAATGTTTACTTAATTTTTTTAGTAGTTTATGGCCAGAAGTCCGGAGGGTTTGGGGAAAATTTATAAAAAAGGCGATAAATGACACTTCTTTGAATAAAAACAAATAAAAGCAGAACGCGTTAATCGATTTCTATGATCTATGTCGCAATTTGTTTATAGGTTATGTGACTTTACATGAAATTAATAACACTTGATCCTTTTTTCCGTTTTGGATTTTTTTTGAATTTAAAAAAAAAAAATTTTAATTTTTAGGCAAAAAAATATTTTTTTTCTCCACAAATTTATTTTTACCGGCAAAACTGTTGATTATAAAGAAAAACGTTATATGAACGGATTAAAGAAATTGTAATTCTAAATTTTTTTGAGTTTGTTTTAGAAAAACCGGACAAGTGGTTCTCGAGTTATGTTAAACTACGTTTTTGCCAAAATGTTACAACTAAGCGAAAAAACATCAAGATAAGGAAAAAATTTAAAATGTCATAAAAAAACTGACACATACGAACGCCAAACCCTTTGAGGGTTTAACTATACTGACCTAGTACCATCACCCTGACTTGGAATTTCTCACCCCCCAGATTGGCTGTTGTACTGTGTTATTGATGATTAAATTAATTAAGATAAGTTAATTTTATTAAAAAATAATTAGCATAAGATCTATATTTTATACTATTGCCTCAGTTGATTCAAACTAAAAAAAAAATATTCAACATTTTTCATTTTTCGAATTTATTCTATGAGTTAAATTTCAGTTATGTATTTTATAAAGCTTTTTGTAATAGCTCTATTCATAAATATACTTCATTGCTATCCAACGGAAAGCTAAGGTAAAATGTAACAAGAAAATACAATATAATAGTCTGGTAGTTTATAAAGTCAAATTTCTAAAAAAATTTAAGGAATAGAGCTATTAAAAAAAGCTTTATAAAATACATAACTGAAATTTAACTCATATAATAAATTCGAAAAATGAAAAATGTTGAATATAATAAAGTTGCTTATGAAAAGAAATAATTCCCAATATAAATAAAAAATAATTAATATAGTAATTGAATAGAGCAAACACAAAAAAATTTTGGGTTAGAAAAAGCAATTCATAACATAATTACCCACAATAGTAAAGATGATCCTACATATGACATGCATAGGCTACCACTCAATCCAGGCGTTGTCAAAAAATAGAAGGAAGGTGAAAACGACGACAAATTACCCTAAAATGTTTCCAGTAATATAAGAGTTGTAACTCACAGACATCACACTATCGTCGAATGTCAATAGAGTAGCGATGACGATGAACCCCTTAAGTCATTTGCGTCGCACAGTGGCCGAAATACCCAATCTAGCGGCGCTTTGTTAATAACTCCAAAAACATGAGTAATTGTGAATGATTTTTTTTTGTTTTTTTAATTTTAGATATATTTAAATATAACAAATTCATTAAATTTTAAAATTTGTTTGTTTTTTTAAGTATGTACATATATGGGTAGATTCATATATAACCAACCAATAAAATAGACATTTTGGACCTGACCCTCTCCAAACTTGACGAAATTCGATACAAAAATTGTATTCTACATGGTTAAAACAAATACAAGTTTTGGGATTGCTTGACCAAAAGGTTCCGGAGATACCAGGTCATGAAAAGTGAAAAAATCATCAAAATCTTTCCTAAGTAGTACAACGTTATTAGCTATATCTTTCTCAAATTTTATGCAACGACAATCTACAAAATCTCATTAAAGCTAATGAGGTTTCTATTTAAATGGTGTCCAACAAAATTTTTTTGTAAAAGGCCGAAGGTCATATTTGCCATGAGTTTTTAAAATGTTATAATATTTTTTTTATTACACAAGTAAAATTTTTTAAAAAAGGTTTCTGCTTGATATTTTTTTTACAGTTTACAAAATAAATAAAAACTATTCAGAGTCTGCGCTTTCAGAATTAATGCTGTCAGGTAAGTCATTTATATTTAACAGAAGCTGCTTGACCTCATCATCTATTTTGATGTGCTTTTTGGAGTATTTCGAGGTGCTTTTTGATTTAGGTGTAATAAAAGGAACCGACGAAACCAATAGATCGTGCAGTAAGTCTTCCATTGTGTGCAGTTTCGAGTCTTTTCGCGTGTGGTTAAGCCTATAACTGCCAAAATCTTTATTTCTTGCCTCACGTGCCTCTTCTGACATAATTCCTAGTGGTAGCGAAACTTTTTCAATAATATCTGCTCCATGTATTAATATTTTATGTACAGATGGAGGCATGTAAAACCAAGTGTATTCGGAAACAAATATTTTTGCTGTTTCCCAGGCATATATGCGAAAAGCTTCTACGTTAACTGCATACCCACATGCCATTGTGCGCAATAATAAACCAAACCTTTTTATAAGTTCCACTTGTACGCCAGTTACTATAGAGGCCAAGGTTGGCTGCTCGAAAAACATTAGGGCTGTATTCCCAGTGTTTGTATTTCTCGAACCTGTCGTTGGAATGTCCACCAAAATACCCATTTGTTCTTTTAGTTGAAATTTTCTTTTGGTTTGTTGAACAATTTCTTTATTTTCTCCACGAATTTGCAAATTTTTTATCGGTATTCTGTAGGCAATATGAATTATACACTCGAAGGACCGTATCCAAGCATGAAGTGTCGACAATCCATATTCATACAAGTGGTTTTGTGGCTACCTCAGTTGAACTAAATTTAGATTGTTCATCAATTTTGGTGTTGCCCCACAAATTCCACAAGCCAGTGAGGATGACTCCGCTATGGTATTAAACACTTTTCCATCGATCATGGCCAAATGAAATTCATGCGTTACTTCAAAACAACTTAATTTTGTCGGCAAAATTTGTGCAATTTGTCTATACACATTTTCTATTTCAGACCTAACTAAATCCGCTTTTTCGAGAATTATTTTAATGGGTCTGCAGAACCGAGTTGAAGAAGGCCGGTTATTTTGCCTTATTATTGCGGGTCCTTTTTTTAATTTGTATAGGAACAATGCATACAGCAAATAAATGCTCATCAATTTTTCCAGTATCAGAAACACTGAAACGTTGACGGTAAATAGAGTACCCACTGCTACCGTCACAGCCCCATTTAAATATTGCTTTTATGCAATCGTTACTATTGCATATTACTATTGCTACAGTCATGAAATCCTCAAAAGCTAATGAAAAGCTATTGAAATACGTGCAATAGTATGGTCTACGAGACTTTGCAAGCCAACTTCGGCTGAACGTTCAGTTACGTGTATGTCACTGGGGTAACACTCTGTTTTAGTTTTAGCTAAAATATCGTAGCTTGGATAAATATTGCAGTTTCGTTCTTTTTTTATGAGTCTTACTTGTGCATTCTGAAAAAGGTTTCTCTTTACGTTGGTCCACGGCTGGATTAGGGAAAATAATGTCTTCATTCAACCGCATCTTATTTCGCTCTTCACACACAGCCAAAACTCTGTGACTTTCTTTCTATTTTTGTATAAGCTTGCTAATAAAATTTCTCAATTATTTTTGAATTTGGCGGTATATTCTTCGCTACATTTCGAGCGATTGGAAAATATATGATTTTGAACCATTAAAAATTTTTTTGTTGGCACTGATTTACTATTCCATACTAAAAAAAGGGTGCGTTTAGATGCTGCCATTGCAACTAAAAAACGAAAAAAATCAACACTTTGAAAAACTTGCAGCCTATATTTGGACCTGAAATAGATAACAACCCATTTAAACAAACTATACATACAGTGAACCGAATACGGTCGAATCAACCGTACTTTTATTCCACACAAAATTGGATTAAATATCTAAAAACACCTTCACAAGGGACATTTTCTTTTTCCACTGTTCAGCACTAAACAAACAGTCACAAATCACAAAACAATTTTTTTTTATTCAATACATACCTTTTAATTAAAATGAAATCGCAAATCTTATTAAAAAATTAAATATTTAATTTTTTGCTGTCAACAAAATTGCATTTGAAAAAAGCTCAAAAATAGAAATTGCACTTGCTGAAACATGTGTTAAGTTTGAATGCTCACAGCTGTGCGAATATTAGGAACAAAACAAAAAAGGAAACAGAAAAAAATCCGTTGAGGTTTAAATTTAAAAGAAAAGAAAATAAAGCTTGCCGAATTTTTAATTTTAAAATTTCGCTAAAGCGACGCTAGATTGGGTATTTCGGTCACTGTATGTCGTCGACTTCACGGAATGTGCCAAAAAAAAAAAAATATTTGAAACTAGAACGGATGTGCCTAATTGGGGAAAATGCTCTTATAATGTATTATTACGAAAGTAACTTTAGTTAAGAATAAGTTTAGTTTATTAGTAATTTTATTAGTTTAAAGTGTTATAGTATTAGTTTCGCATATTTCTAATGTAAACCCACTGTACAGAGTTTTCTAATACAAATGATTGTTATAGATAACTAATAGTGTTAAATCATGTTAAAACGTCATGTGACAAGTACCTGAAAACTCTTTGCTTGGAAAGATAATGGTTTGGTTAATATGACTCTTTAGGGCCCATTGTACTAAGCTTACACCTCTAAAAACACAACTTTGAAAAGTTTTTATCATTTTGCTTTTGTAGTATTTTAACCACAATAGTTTTTATTTTAAGATAAGTGTTTTAATACTGGTATTAACAATTGAATTGCTAAAATTAATGACAGTTTTGATTAGGGCATTGATGGGTTAATTGATTTACATGTACTTCCTTACTTCTGTTTTTCATACTTTTAGTCAAGAATTCTTCTTGAAGTCTAAAGTAAATTTTTTGTTGTTTATGTTTTTTTCGTTTTTTGTCTTTTTGCTCGTTGAGCTTTTTCAGCACAAATGTAAAAATAGAGCTGGCGCCTTAACTTTTTAACAATTATTAGAATTGTGGTTATTTGATTGAACTGTTTATGGGTTTTAATCCAAATTTTTATTTTTTTATTCAGCCTAAAGTACATGAAATTTAATTTTCATCTAAGCAAAATATATTACTGATCATAGCCTTAAAGTGCCACCACTCAAACGAAATAAACAAAAAAATTGTGTTGCAAATAAATGAACGTTTTATAATTAAAGTTGGTGTTTTTTGAACGCAAAATAAAATATATTTTTAAGTGAAAGTGGATAAGAAAAATTCAATAAATCATTAAAAATTTAATATACATATATAGTGATAATTGCAACATAGTGTTTATTTTAAAGAGTTATAAAACTTTACATGAACAGTTAATTTCATATGGTACACCAGCATCAGTTTAATAAATGATGTAACCCAATAAATTTAGAAAAGCAACGAACAAGGAAGAATTTTGGACCAGCTTATGCACAACTGCAGCAATCATGAGGCTTAAGCCGTTCACATTATCTATGTTCAGCTTGTAGAAAACGTTTGCTTTCCTTAAAAACACTTTCCTCTACTTTAACTCATATATAACCAACCAATAAAATAGACATTTTGGACCTGACCCTCTCCAAACTTGACGAAATTCGATACAAAAATTGTATTCTACATGGTTAAAACAAATACAAGTTTTGGGATTGCTTGACCAAAAGGTTCCGGAGATACCAGGTCATGAAAAGTGAAAAAATCATCAAAATCTTTCCTAAGTAGTACAACGTTATTAGCTATATCTTTCTCAAATTTTATGCAACGACAATCTACAAAATCTCATTAAAGCTAATGAGGTTTCTATTTAAATGGTGTCCAACAAAATTTTTTTGTAAAAGGCCGAAGGTCATATTTGCCATGAGTTTTTAAAATGTTTAATATTTTTTTTATTACACAAGTAAAATTTTTTAAAAAAGGTTTCTGCTTGATATTTTTTTTACAGTTTACAAAATAAATAAAAACTATTCAGAGTCTGCGCTTTCAGAATTAATGCTGTCAGGTAAGTCATTTATATTTAACAGAAGCTGCTTGACCTCATCATCTATTTTGATGTGCTTTTTGGAGTATTTCGAGGTGCTTTTTGATTTAGGTGTAATAAAAGGAACCGACGAAACAAATAGATCGTGCAGTAAGTCTTCCATTGTGTGCAGTTTCGAGTCTTTTCGCGTGTGGTTAAGCCTATAACTGCCAAAATCTTTATTTCTTGCCTCACGTGCCTCTTCTGACATAATTCCTAGTGGTAGCGAAACTTTTTCAATAATATCTGCTCCATGTATTAATATTTTATGTACAGATGGAGGCATGTAAAACCAAGTGTATTCGGAAACAAATATTTTTGCTGTTTCCCAGGCATATATGCGAAAAGCTTCTACGTTAACTGCATACCCACATGCCATTGTGCGCAATAATAAACCAAACCTTTTTATAAGTTCCACTTGTACGCCAGTTACTATAGAGGCCAAGGTTGGCTGCTCGAAAAACATTAGGGCTGTATTCCCAGTGTTTGTATTTCCCGAACCTGTCGTTGGAATGTCCACCAAAATACCCATTTGTTCTTTTAGTTGAAATTTTCTTTTGGTTTGTTGAACAATTTCTTTATTTTCTCCACGAATTTGCAAATTTTTTATCGGTATTCTGTAGGCAATATGAATTATACACTCGAAGGACCGTATCCAAGCATGAAGTGTCGACAATCCATATTCATACAAGTGGTTTTGTGGCTACCTCAGTTGAACTAAATTTAGATTGTTCATCAATTTTGGTGTTGCCCCACAAATTCCACAAGCCAGTGAGGATGACTCCGCTATGGTATTAAACACTTTTCCATCGATCATGGCCAAATGAAATTCATGCGTTACTTTAAAACAACTTAATTTTGTCGGCAAAATTTGTGCAATTTGTCTATACACATTTTCTATTTCAGACCTAACTAAATCCGCTTTTTCGAGAATTATTTTAATGGGTCTGCAGAACCGAGTTGAAGAAGGCCGGTTATTTTGCCTTATTATTGCGGGTCCTTTTTTTAATTTGTATAGGAACAATGCATACAGCAAATAAATGCAAATCAATTTTTCCAGTATCAGAAACACTGAAACGTTGACGGTAAATAGAGTACCCACTGCTACCGTCACAGCCCCATTTAAATATTGCTTTTATGCAATCGTTACTATTGCCTACAGTCATGAAATCCTCAAAAGCTAATGAAAAGCTATTGAAATACGTGCAATAGTATGGTCTACGAGACTTTGCAAGCCAACTTCGGCTGAACGTTCAGTTACGTGTATGTCACTGGGGTAACACTCTGTTTTAGTTTTAGCTAAAATATCGTAGCTTGGATAAATATTGCAGTTTCGTTCTTTTTTTATGAGTCTTACTTGTGCATTCTGAAAAAGGTTTCTCTTTACGTTGGTCCACGGCTGGATTAGGGAAAATAATGTCTTCATTCAACCACATCTTATTTCGCTCTTCACACACAGCCAAAACTCTGTGACTTTCTTTCTATTTTTGTATAAGCTTGCTAATAAAATTTCTCAATTATTTTTGAATTTGGCGGTATATTCTTCGCTACATTTCGAGCGATTGGAAAATATATGATTTTGAACCATTAAAAATTTTTTTGTTGGCACTGATTTACTATTCCATACTAAAAAAAGGGTGCGTTTAGATGCTGCCATTGCAACTAAAAAACGAAAAAAATCAACACTTTGAAAAACTTGCAGCCTATATTTGGACCTGAAATAGATAACAACCCATTTAAACAAACTATACATACAGTGAACCGAATACGGTCGAATCAACCGTACTTTTATTCCACACAAAATTGGATTAAATATCTAAAAACACCTTCACAAGGGACATTTTCTTTTTCCACTGTTCAGCACTAAACAAACAGTCACAAATCACAAAACAATTTTTTTTTATTCAATACATACCTTTTAATTAAAATGAAATCGCAAATCTTATTAAAAAATTAAATATTTAATTTTTTGCTGTCAACAAAATTGCATTTGAAAAAAGCTCAAAAATAGAAATTGCACTTGCTGAAACATGTGTTAAGTTTGAATGCTCACAGCTGTGCGAATATTAGGAACAAAACAAAAAAGGAAACAGAAAAAAATCCGTTGAGGTTTAAATTTAAAAGAAAAAAAAATAAAGCTTGCCGAATTTTTAATTTTAAAATTTCGCTAAAGCGACGCTAGATTGGGTATTTCGGTCACTGTATGTCGTCGACTTCACGGAATGTGCCAAAAAAAAAAAAATATTTGAAACTAGAACGGATGTGCCTAATTGGGGAAAATGCTCTTATAATGTATTATTACGAAAGTAACTTTAGTTAAGAATAAGTTTAGTTTATTAGTAATTTTATTAGTTTAAAGTGTTATAGTATTAGTTTCGCATATTTCTAATGTAAACCCACTGTACAGAGTTTTCTAATACAAATGATTGTTATAGATAACTAATAGTGTTAAATCATGTTAAAACGTCATGTGACAAGTACCTGAAAACTCTTTGCTTGGAAAGATAATGGTTTGGTTAATATGACTCTTTAGGGCCCATTGTACTAAGCTTACACCTCTAAAAACACAACTTTGAAAAGTTTTTATCATTTTGCTTTTGTAGTATTTTAACCACAATAGTTTTTATTTTAAGATAAGTGTTTTAATACTGGTATTAACAATTGAATTGCTAAAATTAATGACAGTTTTGATTAGGGCATTGATGGGTTAATTGATTTACATGTACTTCCTTACTTCTGTTTTTCATACTTTTAGTCAAGAATTCTTCTTGAAGTCTAAAGTAAATTTTTTGTTGTTTATGTTTTTTTCGTTTTTTGTCTTTTTGCTCGTTGAGCTTTTTCAGCACAAATGTAAAAATAGAGCTGGCGCCTTAACTTTTTAACAATTATTAGAATTGTGGTTATTTGATTGAACTGTTTATGGGTTTTAATCCAAATTTTTATTTTTTTATTCAGCCTAAAGTACATGAAATTTAATTTTCATCTAAGCAAAATATATTACTGATCATAGCCTTAAAGTGCCACCACTCAAACGAAATAAACAAAAAAATTGTGTTGCAAATAAATGAACGTTTTATAATTAAAGTTGGTGTTTTTTGAACGCAAAATAAAATATATTTTTAAGTGAAAGTGGATAAGAAAAATTCAATAAATCATTAAAAATTTAATATACATATATAGTGATAATTGCAACATAGTGTTTATTTTAAAGAGTTATAAAACTTTACATGAACAGTTAATTTCATATGGTACACCAGCATCAGTTTAATAAATGATGTAACCCAATAAATTTAGAAAAGCAACGAACAAGGAAGAATTTTGTACCAGCTTATGCACAACTGCAGCAATCATGAGGCTTAAGCCGTTCACATTATCTATGTTCAGCTTGTAGAAAACGTTTGCTTTCCTTAAAAACACTTTCCTCTACTTTAACTCATATATAACCAACCAATAAAATAGACATTTTGGACCTGACCCTCTCCAAACTTGACGAAATTCGATACAAAAATTGTATTCTACATGGTTAAAACAAATACAAGTTTTGGGATTGCTTGACCAAAAGGTTCCGGAGATACCAGGTCATGAAAAGTGAAAAAATCATCAAAATCTTTCCTAAGTAGTACAACGTTATTAGCTATATCTTTCTCAAATTTTATGCAACGACAATCTACAAAATCTCATTAAAGCTAATGAGGTTTCTATTTAAATGGTGTCCAACAAAATTTTTTTGTAAAAGGCCGAAGGTCATATTTGCCATGAGTTTTTAAAATGTTATAATATTTTTTTTATTACACAAGTAAAATTTTTTAAAAAAGGTTTCTGCTTGATATTTTTTTTACAGTTTACAAAATAAATAAAAACTATTCAGAGTCTGCGCTTTCAGAATTAATGCTGTCAGGTAAGTCATTTATATTTAACAGAAGCTGCTTGACCTCATCATCTATTTTGATGTGCTTTTTGGAGTATTTCGAGGTGCTTTTTGATTTAGGTGTAATAAAAGGAACCGACGAAACAAATAGATCGTGCAGTAAGTCTTCCATTGTGTGCAGTTTCGAGTCTTTTCGCGTGTGGTTAAGCCTATAACTGCCAAAATCTTTATTTCTTGCCTCACGTGCCTCTTCTGACATAATTCCTAGTGGTAGCGAAACTTTTTCAATAATATCTGCTCCATGTATTAATATTTTATGTACAGATGGAGGCATGTAAAACCAAGTGTATTCGGAAACAAATATTTTTGCTGTTTCCCAGGCATATATGCGAAAAGCTTCTACGTTAACTGCATACCCACATGCCATTGTGCGCAATAATAAACCAAACCTTTTTATAAGTTCCACTTGTACGCCAGTTACTATAGAGGCCAAGGTTGGCTGCTCGAAAAACATTAGGGCTGTATTCCCAGTGTTTGTATTTCCCGAACCTGTCGTTGGAATGTCCACCAAAATACCCATTTGTTCTTTTAGTTGAAATTTTCTTTTGGTTTGTTGAACAATTTCTTTATTTTCTCCACGAATTTGCAAATTTTTTATCGGTATTCTGTAGGCAATATGAATTATACACTCGAAGGACCGTATCCAAGCATGAAGTGTCGACAATCCATATTCATACAAGTGGTTTTGTGGCTACCTCAGTTGAACTAAATTTAGATTGTTCATCAATTTTGGTGTTGCCCCACAAATTCCACAAGCCAGTGAGGATGACTCCGCTATGGTATTAAACACTTTTCCATCGATCATGGCCAAATGAAATTCATGCGTTACTTCAAAACAACTTAATTTTGTCGGCAAAATTTGTGCAATTTGTCTATACACATTTTCTATTTCAGACCTAACTAAATCCGCTTTTTCGAGAATTATTTTAATGGGTCTGCAGAACCGAGTTGAAGAAGGCCGGTTATTTTGCCTTATTATTGCGGGTCCTTTTTTTAATTTGTATAGGAACAATGCATACAGCAAATAAATGCTCATCAATTTTTCCAGTATCAGAAACACTGAAACGTTGACGGTAAATAGAGTACCCACTGCTACCGTCACAGCCCCATTTAAATATTGCTTTTATGCAATCGTTACTATTGCCTACAGTCATGAAATCCTCAAAAGCTAATGAAAAGCTATTGAAATACGTGCAATAGTATGGTCTACGAGACTTTGCAAGCCAACTTCGGCTGAACGTTCAGTTACGTGTATGTCACTGGGGTAACACTCTGTTTTAGTTTTAGCTAAAATATCGTAGCTTGGATAAATATTGCAGTTTCGTTCTTTTTTTATGAGTCTTACTTGTGCATTCTGAAAAAGGTTTCTCTTTACGTTGGTCCACGGCTGGATTAGGGAAAATAATGTCTTCATTCAACCACATCTTATTTCGCTCTTCACACACAGCCAAAACTCTGTGACTTTCTTTCTATTTTTGTATAAGCTTGCTAATAAAATTTCTCAATTATTTTTGAATTTGGCGGTATATTCTTCGCTACATTTCGAGCGATTGGAAAATATATGATTTTGAACCATTAAAAATTTTTTTGTTGGCACTGATTTACTATTCCATACTAAAAAAAGGGTGCGTTTAGATGCTGCCATTGCAACTAAAAAACGAAAAAAATCAACACTTTGAAAAACTTGCAGCCTATATTTGGACCTGAAATAGATAACAACCCATTTAAACAAACTATACATACAGTGAACCGAATACGGTCGAATCAACCGTACTTTTATTCCACACAAAATTGGATTAAATATCTAAAAACACCTTCACAAGGGACATTTTCTTTTTCCACTGTTCAGCACTAAACAAACAGTCACAAATCACAAAACAATTTTTTTTTATTCAATACATACCTTTTAATTAAAATGAAATCGCAAATCTTATTAAAAAATTAAATATTTAATTTTTTGCTGTCAACAAAATTGCATTTGAAAAAAGCTCAAAAATAGAAATTGCACTTGCTGAAACATGTGTTAAGTTTGAATGCTCACAGCTGTGCGAATATTAGGAACAAAACAAAAAAGGAAACAGAAAAAAATCCGTTGAGGTTTAAATTTAAAAGAAAAAAAAATAAAGCTTGCCGAATTTTTAATTTTAAAATTTCGCTAAAGCGACGCTAGATTGGGTATTTCGGTCACTGTATGTCATCGACTTCACGGAATGTGCCAAAAAAAAAAAAATATTTGAAACTAGAACGGATGTGCCTAATTGGGGAAAATGCTCTTATAATGTATTATTACGAAAGTAACTTTAGTTAAGAATAAGTTTAGTTTATTAGTAATTTTATTAGTTTAAAGTGTTATAGTATTAGTTTCGCATATTTCTAATGTAAACCCACTGTACAGAGTTTTCTAATACAAATGATTGTTATAGATAACTAATAGTGTTAAATCATGTTAAAACGTCATGTGACAAGTACCTGAAAACTCTTTGCTTGGAAAGATAATGGTTTGGTTAATATGACTCTTTAGGGCCCATTGTACTAAGCTTACACCTCTAAAAACACAACTTTGAAAAGTTTTTATCATTTTGCTTTTGTAGTATTTTAACCACAATAGTTATTATTTTAAGATAAGTGTTTTAATACTGGTATTAACAATTGAATTGCTAAAATTAATGACAGTTTTGATTAGGGCATTGATGGGTTAATTGATTTACATGTACTTCCTTACTTCTGTTTTTCATACTTTTAGTCAAGAACTCTTCTTGAAGTCTAAAGTAAATTTTTTGTTGTTTATGTTTTTTTCGTTTTTTGTCTTTTTGCTCGTTGAGCTTTTTCAGCACAAATGTAAAAATAGAGCTGGCGCCTTAACTTTTTAACAATTATTAGAATTGTGGTTATTTGATTGAACTGTTTATGGGTTTTAATCCAAATTTTTATTTTTTTATTCAGCCTAAAGTACATGAAATTTAATTTTCATCTAAGCAAAATATATTACTGATCATAGCCTTAAAGTGCCACCACTCAAACGAAATAAACAAAAAAATTGTGTTGCAAATAAATGAACGTTTTATAATTAAAGTTGGTGTTTTTTGAACGCAAAATAAAATATATTTTTAAGTGAAAGTGGATAAGAAAAATTCAATAAATCATTAAAAATTTAATATACATATATAGTGATAATTGCAACATAGTGTTTATTTTAAAGAGTTATAAAACTTTACATGAACAGTTAATTTCATATGGTACACCAGCATCAGTTTAATAAATGATGTAACCCAATAAATTTAGAAAAGCAACGAACAAGGAAGAATTTTGGACCAGCTTATGCACAACTGCAGCAATCATGAGGCTTAAGCCGTTCACATTATCTATGTTCAGCTTGTAGAAAACGTTTGCTTTCCTTAAAAACACTTTCCTCTACTTTAACTCATATATAACCAACCAATAAAATAGACATTTTGGACCTGACCCTCTCCAAACTTGACGAAATTCGATACAAAAATTGTATTCTACATGGTTAAAACAAATACAAGTTTTGGGATTGCTTGACCAAAAGGTTCCGGAGATACCAGGTCATGAAAAGTGAAAAAATCATCAAAATCTTTCCTAAGTAGTACAACGTTATTAGCTATATCTTTCTCAAATTTTATGCAACGACAATCTACAAAATCTCATTAAAGCTAATGAGGTTTCTATTTAAATGGTGTCCAACAAAATTTTTTTGTAAAAGGCCGAAGGTCATATTTGCCATGAGTTTTTAAAATGTTATAATATTTTTTTTATTACACAAGTAAAATTTTTTAAAAAAGGTTTCTGCTTGATATTTTTTTTACAGTTTACAAAATAAATAAAAACTATTCAGAGTCTGCGCTTTCAGAATTAATGCTGTCAGGTAAGTCATTTATATTTAACAGAAGCTGCTTGACCTCATCATCTATTTTGATGTGCTTTTTGGAGTATTTCGAGGTGCTTTTTGATTTAGGTGTAATAAAAGGTACCGACGAAACAAATAGATCGTGCAGTAAGTCTTCCATTGTGTGCAGTTTCGAGTCTTTTCGCGTGTGGTTAAGCCTATAACTGCCAAAATCTTTATTTCTTGCCTCACGTGCCTCTTCTGACATAATTCCTAGTGGTAGCGAAACTTTTTCAATAATATCTGCTCCATGTATTAATATTTTATGTACAGATGGAGGCATGTAAAACCAAGTGTATTCGGAAACAAATATTTTTGCTGTTTCCCAGGCATATATGCGAAAAGCTTCTACGTTAACTGCATACCCACATGCCATTGTGCGCAATAATAAACCAAACCTTTTTATAAGTTCCACTTGTACGCCAGTTACTATAGAGGCCAAGGTTGGCTGCTCGAAAAACATTAGGGCTGTATTTCAATGAGGTCCCTTATGAAGAATTCTTCAATTTTGTCACATGACAGTGGTGTACACCACCACTAAACCAGTCACTATAAAAAAAAAAAAATATGTAGGTACATTATTTTTTGCTGGGCAATCGATTGAGACTATTTATTTTAAAATCGGAGAGGGGTCGTCCAAAAGGTGATCGCTTTCATATGGAATTGCTGTATATTTTTATTTGTTTTCATGATATTTATAAATTTTAATTAGAATCATTGTGTTCTTAATATTTAGTTAAAAAAATATATTAAACATCCTTATATATACGAAAAAAACCATTTCAATTGGCAACACTGCTTAGTTATTGTCATTTACTTTCACGAAATCGCTTTATTGAAATTTTCATTGAAAGCTAGCTGAAAGTTGGACTGAAAGTAGAAAGATGTAAATGTGTTAGTGAAAAAGTGTGAGTGTATTGCGACTTTCAAGAAACTACTTTCATGTGTAAATGCATAGTTACTTACATCCATTTCAACATAATTTACGATGTTCATAAGACACTTGCATACACACTTTTATTACAGTTTGTTTTATTAAAAAAAACTAATAAAAAAGATAAATATAATAATAATAAAATGATATCTCAAGTTTATAATTATATGAATTCGAAAGTTTCTAGTTGCAATAATGAATACTTAATTTTTTCCATGTATATACTATATGTGATTCGATGGTACCAATACTTTATTAATATTTATTTTAAAGACTGCTTTACACTCAATTCGGCACAACAGCAACTGTTTTTATAAAGCCAAAACCCCTATATAGGATCCAGCAACCGTAAATTTGATTTTTTTTATCAAGTCATAAAACCGGATATAAAATAAACAAAATTTAAGTAAGAAATTTGATCGTAAAACATAGCTTGATGACACCATTCGAAGAGCGACCTGTAATCTTTTTATGGTACAACTCAAACAAGTTTCATCTTTAATGGTACGATTAAGTATACCTCACTAACAGAACCCAATTTTATTTAAAGTTACCAGTTTGGTTACCAAAGAAAAATGTTTCCGCAAAAGCGTCATTGCTTTAACAGGACTTGGCAGGTTACCCTTTTATAGGATCATTTTTCCCGCACCCTTTACAATTAGAGTATTTCTCTTTCGTACTTAAATTCAAGAATTTTTTTAAATTCATTTTTATTTCAATCTTTATATGTAAGCTTACCTTAAAATAGTAATAGTTCTACTGCCGTATTCATAAAAAACTAAAATGGATATGAAATCTGTTTTAAGAAAAATTTGTATGGAAATTTTGTTTTAAAATAGGTTTAAAATCTATTTTATTTTTTATGAATACGGCAGCTAATCTTTAAGTAAAATTGTATCCCTATTATATTTTTTTTTAACTTAAATTCTAATCTAGAAACGCGCAGTATTTGATTTACGAATTATTTTGTTTAAAAAAAAGCAAACAAAATAATTCGTAAATCAAATACTTTTGGGTTTAAGGTTCATTATTAATATTAAAGAATTTCAGCATAATCACACCCAACCCTCGATCTCTTGGAGGGCTTCAGGTCATCGAACCTTGGAAAACGGTGAGTGTACATTCATTATTTAGTGCAAACATGTCTGAAGGCAATGACATCATATCACTTAAATATACAAACATATTAGTACTTAAATTTTAAATTCCAAGTTCTCGCAATTTAAGAAGCAGAATCAAACATAATAATGAATTAAAAAAACAAAAGCAATAGTCAAAACTTATTTTCGGGAATACAAAATTAATTCATTTATTAATGACGTGCTAAAGTCCCAATTTTTATTAATGACAAAAACACTGAAATTTATTAATTCATTTATTAATGATGTGCTAATAATCCCAATTTTTGAATGAAAATTTATTGTTGGGGCAAAGCTAGTTTCTGTGCGCATTTCGCTGGTTGCTTAGGTCAGCTCGTCAGGAAACTTTTTCCAAAGACTTTAGAAAAGCTTAAAATATTATACAAGACCCTAAAGCGAATAAGAATTTTAAACACTCAGATCTTATATGTAACAATATCAACGCTTCAACAGCTTCTTTAAAAAATTGATTTCTGATTTGTTGTTCTAAAGTGTGATTTTGTGATGTCTTTTTGTCTTTAATTATTTTTATCTACGCCTTTGATTATTTTCGCTCTTAAAAAAGAAGCAAAACAAAAAACAAAAACCCCACAGTTTTGATTAAACATCAGAGTACTAATCTGTTTGTATGTAATCTATTGATTTGTTTTATTAAATGCTCGTACTTTAAATAGTGCTCTTAAAGTGAACTGGTAAAACCTTTAAACAAAATAAATTTTTTTTAAAGTTATATTGGCGAGATTTATTAACTGAATATAAACCTAAATTTTTTTAACTAAGAATGTATTTTGAAGATTTTTGTTGTTGTTTTGAATGGGTTATTTAAGAATTTAAACCATGAGTGGATAAATACTTTTTGTTATATGTTTTCTTTGACTACACAATTATGCGGTGAGTATGCTACATAGGGGATCCAGTAAAAGTACAACAGTGTGGAGCAAAGGAATTGGGAGGATACTGAAACTGGTTCCTTTAACACCTTGAAGAACCTCGTATCGGGTACATTAGGCTATATGGAGTTGTAATAGCTTTAGTAAAGTTCTGTTTCTCATAGGGGATCCAGTAAAAGTACAACAGTGTGGAGCAAAGGAATTGGGAGGATACTGAAACTGGTTCCTTTAACACCTTGAAGAACCTCGTATCGGGTACATTAGGCTATATGGAGTTGTAATAGCTTTAGTAAAGTTATGAGTAGTGACTTTGAAAAATACTTGTTTTTATTTATTTGGATTTTCCAAGTTTTTATGCTATTGGAGAAAATAGAATAATTATAAACATAATTCAACATATTTAATTTCACTTGGTCGAGGTGTTGCTCCGGAATATTTTGAAATTTATGTTCCAACATTTTAAAGAAAGGTTCATGCTTATTTGTATTGGGCTGGCGTCTTTCTGTATATGTATTTTGTAAACTGTATTACTAACTCACACATCTTTTTGGTCAGTTGATCATTGCAATCTCATTCACTCTTCCTTTTTCTAGAAGTTAATGGTGTACTAGATGAGTCTTCGGTAGGTACAAAGTATAGTGACTGATTCATTGACTGAGTATCATATGTACATATTTATATGCATCTGTGTGTACTTTATGAATGTGCAAGTAAAAATATTAAAGTTGACTTACTTCCTTGGTTGGATATGGTCACTTAAAAACTCCAGGTGATTCATTAAACTTCATGAAGTTTTTTTTTGGTTAAGCTTTACAAGATATTTTTCCATGTCGATTGGCAAATAGTTTCTACAGATAACATATGTATGTAAATTTAAAAATTTTCGTACAAAAATTAAATTTACAGACAAAAATCTTACCATTTACTTTCATTGCTGTGCTTACTTTAGCCCAGGCATTTGCCCTTTAAAACTTATTTCTATATCCAATAGAACTTTTTTTCGTACAAAATAATAAATTTTTTAATTTCCAAAATTAATTTTTCGTCGTCTATTTTTTCCATTTTATTTAAATTTTTTCAATTTATTGTGTCAAACTGTTTGTTATGTTTACATATGTTTGTGTATAGCAACATTGTTTAAAGCGGCAAAAAAAAAAGTTGAACAAAATTCAACTTTGCCGCGTGGCCGCCTATGACAGCATTGCCAAGCTTAATTAATTGTAATATGTAAAACTTTTTGTATGAATTGGTTTGCAAACAAACAAATGTTTTATTCACTGGTAATACTGACGACGCCCGCGACCGCATGCCGCTTACATTGGCCTTCCACAATAAACAAAAAAGTGAGTCTGTAATAAATCTCAGTAGAACAGGACTTTAGATCAAGAAAGGATAGAACCCCCCTATGCCGGACTGTTACTAGCCTAATAATGGCTCTCGTAGCCCTCGTCTTGTCAAAGCTTTAGTTGCGTGATTTGGATTTTATTTTGCAAATTCATTACAATAGTTAATATGGGGCCCGAAAGTAATAGCAATCCATTAATAGACTTTCGGTTCCAATAATTTTGTAGAAATATTAAACTTTCAAAGTAGAGATCATTTTCATATAGATGCTGTTAAGTATTGTACATCATTTTGTATATTTTGACGAATACTTGTAAGACATATTCAGGAATTTCGATAACTTGAGTTTTTAAATCGAGTGATGGACCGACAAGCAATCTAATAGCGGTTTTGTTTGTTTCTTAATGCAGAATATTCATAATATTTACCGATATATTTAGTTGAGTATAAACTTTTCATACTACTATTTTATGGCTAGATATCAGCCTCCACTTAGACTCAGCGATTACATAAATATTGCTATGTGATATTAATTCCTTTTCTAATTGGATTTTCGATGTTTGAAAGTCTGTGTTTTCGTAATTGCTGGTTGGTAATTTAATAAATATTTTGTAATGTGTACATTCAAAAGAAGAATCAATCCATCCGCACTTAAATTAATCCGAAGCGGTATCAATAGTACGAATTTTCTTGAATCAAGTTCAGAAAGATTGATTCAAATACCGATTATTTAATCGCGAAATACTCAACTTATCCATATTTAATCCCGAATTCGTACTTTTAATAATCCGAAAATGAGATTGATTTAAGTAAAACTGAGATTGAATCAATCTCAAAATGAGATTGATTCAAGAATTATAAAGTTGATTTAATCCTGAATTCGCACTTAAAATAATCCGAAAATGAGATTGATTTAATTAAAACTGAGATTGTTATCTTTTTATTATCTGAAGTGTTATACTTCGTACTTAAAATAAACCAAAAGTGAAATTAGAAGAAGAATATTATTATGATGGACTTACTTACCCGTTTCACACCTTACAGAGTTTCAATTATAAAACACCATCATCTTGCCCGATATGATTTTTACTTTAAAAACTTAATGTACAAATTTAACTAAAAATATAAACTAAATGAGAACTCTTGCTTTCAATTTTACTTTTTAAAATTTAAAAAGTAAAATTTATTAAAATTTAAACATAAAAAATAATGTGTTTTCTTCGAGATCTGTTGTTTTTTTTTTTATTTTTTTTTTGTTTCTAAACACAATAAGCAAATCGTTTTCTAGCTACTTGTGTGGTGTTGTTATAGTGGCTACAACCAGGCCTGCCATATATGCCGATTTATCGGAGTTTTGCCGATTTGTTGCCTTAAGATTTTTGCTCCAAAATGCCGATTTTTTGATAAAGCTTAAACCACGGTAATTTTGCTTGTTAACGTGTAATTTATTAATATTGGGTAACTTTGGACCACTTGTCATAACCTATACAATCAAATGGAAAGTCTTTTTAAAACTGTATTAACTAATTTTATAAGAACAAATTAAAAAATTAAATTGAATTTATCAACGCAAAGAGTTTTTTGAACTTTGATGAGAAGCATTTGAGCTTATTGACTAATGAGTTAGAATCAAAATCAAAATCCAACAAAAGCGAAATTAACAAAATTGGTATTAATTTATATATATAGAATTTTCAAATCAAATATTAAAACGTTTGGATTTGAACAAAAATCTTCTAAATCTTTAAATATGATTAACCCCAACAAAATTATGAAAAAGTAAAATAATATGAAAATTCTGAAAGAGTTCTCCAGCTTAATTTCTGAAAAAAGAAAATAAATTTTAGACTCTAAATTTAGAGAGTTAAAATGTTTAAACTTTTAAGAAGATTCAGAGGAAATTGAAGTTAATTTGCAAACTTTTTGGCAAAAAATTTCAGACTTAAAACGTGTGGATTCTACGGATGCATTTCCAGTGCTGTCAAAGTTTGTACAACATATTATGGTTCTTCAACCTTTTTAGACAAGTCAACCTTAATAAAACCCAATTTCGATGTTCCCTGGAAAATTAATATTTTCAAGGAATTTTTTTTTCTAAAGATCACTTAATGCAAACTGTTTTGATGTTGACATTAATATGGATTAAATTAAACTATTAAACTCATATCGTCGCTGTTTTTACTGAAAATTTTTAAAAATTGAGTTAAGTACAAAAAATAAAAATATTTGTCTTTTTCTTTATTTAACTCATAACAAAAGATGTTATACTACATAACAAATAATGCATTAACTCAATTTCATTCGTATTTTGGCTTGGAAATGGCTACATTTAAGGCAAAAAACATTAAAAGTGCTCTCCTGTAAAATTTGTTAAATCTTAGTTAGGTCGGTTAGTTAAAAGAGCGACGATACAAAATTAATAACTTTTGTTATTATGCTTTAAAATCCCATAGAAATTCCTTTTTCAAAGTGCAATTTCTATACCTGGACATTTAAGATAAATGACCAACTTTTTTGGAATTTAAATTTTTTTCAAAAATTCATATTTTCTGTAATTATTCTTAATACGTGCATTTTGTATGTCTGCTTATTTATCATATTTTTTGTGCTCATTGTTTTTGTTAATGTTCTTTTCATATTAAATATATATCTATACTAATTTTATAAAGCTGCAATGTTTATATGTTTGTAACAGGGGATCTACGGAACTGCCGGTCCTATTTTAAAATTTCTTTCAACTGAATAAAGAATAGAACCTCCTAACGGAGTTAGGCTATATAAGGTTCCACTTAAGTGCTTAGGATAGGCTCCAGGGGCGCTAATTGTTCTATAAACAGAAAATATTAATTATCGTTTTACAAGAAACAGAACAAATCCATTTTAATGTGAGTTCATTCCGCCTTCAGCCTATCTGTCCGCTCGACCGACCCCTGACCGAACGCGAAAGTGACTTTTGCGTTTGCTACGGCTTATCCGCTATATAGCTAAACCGATTTTGATGAAATTGGAAATATAGGCCTTTATTTTTCAAAACTAGGACCCGGAGAATAACTACCTCTCCAAAAATATCTAAGCAATTTTGATGAAATTTGAATCATAGACAGATCAGCGGAAATAAAACACACAGGGTTTATATATATTTTTGAAGCTAGGAATACGAAGGGACAGATCTCTGCTTATGCGAAACACACAGGCCGTAACACGATAGTAACACGGCGGCCGTTTAACACACTTAAACTAAAATTTAATTATTTTCTTTGTATGTATGCATATATAAAAGTTTTTCATGTCCATTTTTGTTATACCTAACAGCTGATTTGTTTAAAATGTATAATCTTACTTTTATAGTTAGTCAAAAATTAACTCTAAGCGGGTAAAGCCGCTGGCACGGCTAGTACATATATAGAACGATTTTTATATGAAACTAGCGGGCCCGTTGCCTGCTTCGCACGGCAAAACAAAATAAGAAAAGAAACACACTTGTTTCCTGCGGCAAAAACACACTCACTTCACATACGCACCGCACACACATGCGTTATCGGATCAATATCAACCAAACTTCATATAAACCATATATGGGCCACTGCCTACGTAGTGTATAAGTTTGGTTGAAATCGCACGACGCGTTTATGATTAGTTCGGCGACGTACATATACGGACTTATTTTTATATATATAGATTAAATTTTAATAAAATATCAATATATTAATAAAGCCCTTTTTTAATCTTCTTTTAAACACTTTTATGCAAGAAACCACCAATGTGTACCTGCACATTAAGGCAAGTAAATACATTTCAGATAACAGCATTTTTGATTTATATGCTAAAAAAATGCAAAGGATATTGTGCAGCTAAATCAAAATTACTGTATATCTTTTTACGATTTTTAAAATTTTCTGTAAGGTATACAATAACATAGTCATATAGTGACAAATAAATAATTATTTTTTAATCAGGCTAAAGTTTATTAAATTAAATTTTCATTAAATTATTTTTATGAAGAATGAAATTTTACACGTGAAACTAATTACAATTTATTGATAATTTGTCATTCTTGACTGACCAGTGGATCGAAGCCACGTTCACGGACAGGTCGATTTGACATATTTCCATAATAAACCCACTATATCGTCAGAAATCTTGGATGTTTAACACTCACCGCCATTGTAGACAGCTGGAGTCTGTAACGATTTATACACCAAGTCCTATCCACTTAGTGCATCTGTGCTATCTATTAATACCGACCGTGCTCAGGGTTTGGGGTGGTGTTCTTGACTTCTTCTGAATAGGTTAAGTGATTCTCTGAGGGACTTTTGAAAATTTTGGGCAAACTGGAAGACCTTACAGAATGGGACATACCTCGTTTTTAAGCCAATTACGCCTCCTTTTGTAATCTTTTTTGCTTCAGAAAAAAACATCTGCGATTTTGTAAAAAAATTGTTTAAGTTCTCAGATGTACTAGTGATTCTCTGAGGGATTTTTTAAAAATTGGACAAACTGGAAGACCTGACAGGATGGGACATACCTCATTTTAATGCCAATTACGCCCACATTTATAATATATTTTCCTCTCTTTTGGAGAACAAAGCCCAAGGGCTATTTTTAAAACATATTTTAAATTCTCTGATGTAGTAGTAGTGATTCTCTGAGGGATTTTTTAAAAATTTGGACAAACTGAAAGACCTTACAGGATGGGACATACCTCATTTTAAAGCTAATTGTAATCTAGTTTGCTTTCGGAGAAAAAACCTCTGGGATTTTTTAAGTTCTCAGATGTACTAGTAGTGATTTTCTGAGGGATTTTTGAAAATTTTGGACAAACTGGAAGACTTTACAGGATTAGTCATACCTCATTTTAAAGCTTATTACGCCCCTATTTGTACTCTATTTTGCTTTCGGAGAAAAAACGTATGGGATTTTTTAAAAAAATTTTACGTTCTCAGATGTACTCGTAGTGATTCTCTGAGGGATTTTTGGAAAATTTTGGACAAACTGGAACCCTTGCAGGATGGGCATACCACATTTTAAAGCTAATTACGCCCGCATTTGTATTCTATTATGCTTTCGGAGAAAAATCTTCTGGGATTATTTTTAAAAAATTTTTAAGTTCTCAGATGTACTAGTGATTCTCTAAGGGATTTTTGAAAATTTTGGACACACTGGAAGACCTTACAGGTCTCAGATGTACTAGTAGTGATTTTCTGAGGGATTTTTAAAAATTTTGGACAAACTGGAATACCTTAGAGGATGGGACATACCTCATTTGAAAGCTAATGATGCCCACGTTAGTAATCTATGTTGCTTTTGGAAAAAAAACTCTGGGCAATTTCTTAACAATTTTGTAAGTTCTTAGATGTACTAGTAGTGATTCTCTGAGGGATTTTTGAAAATTTTGGATAAACTGGAAGACCTTACAGGATAGGACATACCTCATTTTAAATCTAATTACGCCCACATTTTTAATATATTTGACAAAGTTAACGTCATATCTAACTGCCAGATATGAAAGTGTTTCCCACGAAACAAATGTCTCTGAACGTTGCTTAGTGCATAGAGGCGTGTCACAGGGTTCCATATTACGGCCACTTTTGTATTCTATATACTCTAATAATCTATATTTACAAGTGAAACGTTGTAAAATTCAAATGTATGCTGACGACGTGCAACTCTATATAAGCTGCAAAATATCAGATGCCGCAAATTGCATACAACGGATAAACGAAGATCTGTATCATATTTATCTTTGGGCATCTGTAAATGGCCTAAGCTTAAACCCAAAAAAATCAGTTGCTATGGTAATTGGACCATCAAAATGTTTAACCACGTGTCTGCCACCAATAAAGATTTATTATACGACAATTAATTATGTTACTACTGCAAAAAATCTTGGTGTAGTTATTAAAAATCAACTTAATTGGTCAGATCATGTGAAAATTAGCTGTGGAAAACCATTTTCTATGCTAAGGAATCTATGGATGTCACAATATTATACACCGATTCACATCCGAATGCTACTATCTAAGACGTATTTATTGACTACACTCATGTATGGATGCGAGCTTTGTTCAAGTTGTGATTCTGTTAGTAGGCGAATGCTCAACGTAACATACAATAATATTGAAAGATATGTACTTGGAATAAAAGGATCTCACAATATGCGAATCAACTTTATAACTTTACATTTGATAATTTATTATTTTTGCATAAAATTATATATAATCAGCAGCCTTCCTACCTATATGATAAAATCATATTCTCTAGATCGAACAGAGGTAACAAGACTAATAGGATCAGGTATAACAAATCAATTTCTGATCAATACTTCTTCATTAACTCGATTCGTTTCTGGAGCCAACTACCCCCTCAAGTTCAAATCATAAGCAATGCAATGCATTTAAAATCTGCCATATTTGAGTACTTCAGTTAAAATAGTCTTTATTATTTACAAATACTTATTTGTTATTTCTATTTGTGCACAAAGCATATAGTCACTTTATTTTTCGATGTTTTTTTGTTTTTCGTTTTTTCTATTAATTGTATTTTTATTTTATTAAATAGAATATTGAATATAATACGAATATTTGCCAAATTACTACCCAATACTGTAATATAAGATTTTTTCTTGTTGTATTGTATTGATAAGATAAATAAATATTTTGCTTTTGGAGAAAAAAACCTCTGTGCAATTTAAAAAAAAAATTTTAAGTTCTCAGATGTACTAGTGATGATTTTCTGAGGGATTTTTGAAAATTTTGGATAAACTGGAAGACTTTACAGGATTGGACATACCTCATTTTAAAGCTAATTATGTAATTATGCCCACATTTCATTCTGTCGGTCGCGCTCGTTAAAGATAGGCGTGTTCCCTAAGCTTGACATACGGTTTATTTTTTATAATAAAAAAATTTACAAAAACGTGAACAAATAAAATATAAAAAAAGAAAATACAAGAACAAGGAAAAAAAATATATGTATGTACATAAACATACACATTATGGGCAAAAATATTTTTTTTTTTTATTTTTTTTATTCTCGGTGTTGATAAACAATAAATAATAAGAAGAGCACAACTGTTAACAGTAAAGTAAAAAAAAACTCTTATGAGTGCAAAGATTACAAAAACAATACAACAGAATGAAAGAAACGCATATATCACAGTTAGTGTGAACGAAACAAATGCAGAAATAAAACAAGTAAGAGTGCTATATTCGGCTATGCCGAATCTTATATACCCTTCACCATGGTGCGATAAGAACAATCTACATATATAATATATCTGTAGCATTATATAATAATGGCTTAAGTTGGAATTTCTTGTTTTGAGATATTAAGGGTTTTACCAAAAATAAATTGTTTGGTTTTTATATAAAATTATTAGCCACAGAAAAAAAGGCTCATTTATTTAGAACAAAACTCTAAATTTTATAAAAAAAAGAGTGTTTTTTTAAGGATAATAAATAAAGCAACTTAATTATAAATAAAAAAAGTAAATATTGGTATTTCAGTAATTTGATCATAACTCGAGGATTTTTCAATCGATTTGATAGATTTATACACCGACGTCTTTAGGAAGAAATTTACCATTCACTTTGGTAATAAAACTCGGACTCGGAAAGATCTACGGTTCCCGAAAATAGGTATTTTTCTTAATAAAAATTATATTTTGGTAATAACTTTTTTGTATCTGAACCGATTTTTCCGAGTTTTTCAGCAAATATGTTCTACTAAACAGACGGACAGACGGACAACCGGATTTGAACTTCCCTTCTCATAAGAAGCCAGAATATATATACATACTTTATATGGTCTTAGATCAATATTATAGAAATTACAAACGGAATGACAAAGTTATATATACCCTTTTACCTTCCGTGAAGGGTATAAAAAGAATGGATGGTAGCAAATTCCTAACGGCTAAGCCTATTACTCGCACGCGATCCCTCTCACCCTTTGTATTTAATAATACGGTTAATACACTAACAAATATAAAATCTGCAAGCGTTGCTTCAGCGGCAAAAACAATTTTAATAAATTATGAAAATATTAACCAAATCAGACATAATAGAAAACTCAGTGCCACAAGTAAAAAGTGGTCAAAAGCCTCAAGTACATGTAGGTATTCAGCAGTTGCTTCGGTCCCAAAATTATTAAAAGATGGTTCAGCTGATAGAATAAGTTCACAAAATCGTTTTGAACTTCTGGATGAGGAATCCTCGGAAGCACAAAACGTTATTAAATCTTCTAAGCCAAACTCAAATGAATTAACAAAGAATTTAATCTCGGTAATAGGTGAAAATTCTTTTTATGTAGCTGCAATTAATCGTGGTTGTATAAATCAGACAAAAATACAAGTTAATCGTGAAGAGGATTTTCTCAAAGAAATAACTAAATTTGAAGCACTTAATAAAAACTTTTATACATATCAACTTTTATACATATCAACTGAAGAGTAGTAAAGGTCTTCAGGTAGTGATTAAGGGAACTGACTCATGCGTGGACCAAGGTGAGATAAAAACGTTTTTAGAAGAGAATGGCTTTAAAATAAAAAATGTAACAAATACTAAAAATAGTAATAACAGAACATCATACGCTAACGTCCTAAAATCAAGCCATATGCCAATGCAAGATGGTTTGCCAAATAATGATGAAACTCCAGTTTCTTATTTAAGTCGTGTAGAAAAAACCATGAAAACACTAGTGCAAACAGTAAATAACTTTACGAACACAATGGGTAATATGATGCAGGAAATGTTAAGAATGCAATCGATGTTATTGCAAGCTGTACTGAACAAGCCATGAATTGTTAAAAAATTGGTTTTTGGAACGCAAACGGCATTCGCCAACATAAAAATGAACTAGAATACTTTCCTTAAAGAAGACAAATTGATGTAATCAGGGTTTCTGAAACTCATTTGACATCAACAAATACGTTCAAAATCAATAATTATATATTATATGATACCAAGGACCCTCGAGATAGAGCTTGTGGAGGTTCTGCTATTTTGATAAAAGCCCGAATTTGGCGTGGTTAAAAACATCCCCACAGAAAAGATTCATGTTGAAGCTTCCTTAGAACTATCTTCCGATCACATACCTACAATTGTTACTTTAATGAACCCAAATAGAATTGTATCTACGGCTGGTTACTTAGCGACGTCAGCCACACTAATAAATTGGTTAAAATATAAAAAATATCTTAGTGCCTCGCTATTATTAATTTTGACAGTTATCTCAAACTAGCTGTTCAACATTCCAGCATAGCCCTCAAAAAACCAAAAAACAGTAACAGATTGCACAGATCCCCCCAACTTAAGACTTAATTAAAAGAGTTCACAATAAGGCTAAGAAAGTTAGTGCAGTCTCATAAAACGGATTCCCTGGAAAACTATCTTAAGGAACTTGATGCCACTCCACAATCAGACTTCTCATTATGGCGTGCAGCTAAAAGTCTCAATAGACCAGTTATATCTAAGCCACCATTAAGAAACTTGAATGGAAGTTGGGCAAGAAATGATATTGACAAATGAAATCTGTTTGTTAATCATCTGAAAAATGTATTTATCCTTAATATATCTCACGATATAGTAGTCGAGTTACCGCCTGTAAATGTTAGACCAGCTATTCCCCTAAGATTCGAGTTTAGAGAAATCGAAAAGGCTATTTGTGATTTAAACACCAAGAAGGCACCCGGTATTGATAAGATCAGTAATAAAATGCTTTTGGAGCTACCAAGTATTGCGAAAATTATTCTTATTATTTTTTATGCTATTTTACGCCTTCAATACTACCCTCAAGAATGGAAGATTTCCTTATTAATCCTGCTACTACGTTAGGGTCTTTTGATGACCCAAATCGTATTTAACATTACCGTATTTCTAACTGGTGGAATATATTTGAAAGTTCTTACTACTCAGTGCATCAATTGTTAAAATATATTGAATTCAATTAGTTTTATCACCAATTTAGGCTAAGACAATTTTTTGTTGCAAGTGTTTACACATATCATGTTCGGGTCATTTTTTGACCCTCTATCATTTTTCTAAAACCAATAATAAATATTATATATAATATGTCTATATTATATGTTTTTGCATTTGTCTTTCAACTCTGTGGTGTTTTACATGACAACAAAACAAACAAAATAAGAATGACCGACAAAACGCCCAAAAAATAACGCATGGTTGTTAAAAGAAAGTTAACAAAAAGCCTTAGTCTGGAACATCTCTCTGTTGCGAATGCACTGGAATGCGTTTACAGTTATAATTTTTGTATTCAATAACAGCGAAGCCAAATAGTTCTAGTTCTGTGCTAAATCAGTTGCTATTGTAAATCTAAGTTTATTTTTTTTTTTTTTCTCGTTATTTATTTATTGAATCTTCATATATTTAATATGAACTAACAATAATTTATCAAATCTTAACCTAATACTTTATTTTTGTCCTGCCAGTGCCAGACAAAAATTTTCTTCATCACGGGTTCTGTTCACTTATATAGGTGTTTATCTCTCATCTAGTTGGGTAAGTGCAGCAGTGTCTCTTCTCCTTAAGCGAGTGTGGCCGCCATGATTTAAAATATTTCGAGCTAAAGGATTTGGGTGTTGTTCAAGTCTTTTTAAATATTTTACTGCATATTTTGTAATCATAGTTTTTACTAATGGCACGTTGAGATCCTTATGAATGTTTGAGTTTTTAACATACCAGGGGGCGGCTGTGATTATACGAAGAAGTTTATTTTGGCGCCTTTGAATTTTTTCGATATTAGAGGCCGAGGCAGTGCCCCATAGTTGAATACCGTAGCACCAGATAGGCTTTAAGATAGAGTTGTAAAGTAGAAGCTTGCAATCGAGTCTAAGAACAGAATTTCTTCCAATAAGCCAATGAATTTGGATGGCTTTTAGTTTCATTTGAGTTAATTTTGCCTCTATATGGCATTTCCACGTTAATCGCCGATCCAGATGTATACCGAGATATTTTACATGCGAATGTTGAGGAATAATTTGATTATTGATTGTAATAGGGGGGCAAGATTCCCGGCGCAGGGTGAATGTTATATGTACGCATTTTTGCTCATTGACCATTATCCTCCATTGTCTTAGCCATATTTCTAGTTGAAATATATGATGCTGTAGGTAACGAGATGCTTCATAACGGTTTTCGTGGACGCTTAGAAAAGCTGTGTCGTCTGCAAATGTTGAAGTTTGGGTGTAGTTGTTTGTTGGCATGTCCGAAGTATAAATTAAGTATAATAGAGGGCCCAGGATGCTTCCCTCTGGGACTCCAGCGCCAATCGGCTGAGGTGAACTTAAGAAATTTCCTTCTTTAATAATAAATTGACGACCGACTAAGTAGCTTTCTAACAGTTTGTGTGTGTTTGCTGGTAAATTTTGCTTCAATTTGTGTAATAAGCCTTCATGCCAGACTTTGTCAAAAGCTTGCGAAACATCGATGAAGAGTGCTGAGCAATATTTTTTTTCTTCAAATGTTTTTCTTATGACATTTACTATTCGATGAGTTTGTTCAATTGTGCTGTGTTTTCTTCTAAATCCGAATTGATGGTTTGGAATACATCTATTTTCACTTAAAATCGGTGTTAATTTTGAAACTAATAATTTCTCAAATAGCTTTGACATATTTGATAATAAGCTAATAGGCCTATAAGACTCAACTTTCGTATGATCTTTACCTGGCTTTGGTATCATGGTAACTAAGGAAACCTTCCATTTTTGAGGAAAGTATTCAAGGCGTAAAATAGCATTAAAAATAAAAAGAATAATTTTCTTTGCTACGCGAGGTAGCTCTAATAGCATTTTATTGCAGATCTTATCAATGCCAGGTGCCTTCTTAGTGTTTAAGTCACATATAACCTTTTCGATTTCTCTCATCTCAAATCTTAGGGGAATAGCTGCTCTAGCAGCAACAGGTGGTAAATCGACCGCAATATTGTGAGATATATTAGGTGTAAATACGTTTTTCAAGTGACTTACAAACAGATTTCTTTTTTCAACATCATTTCTTGCCCAACTTCCATTCAAGTTTCTTAATGGTGGTTTAGAGACAACTGGCCTTTTGAGGTTTCTAGCTGCACGCCATAATGAGTAGTCCGATTGTGGAGTTGCATCAAGTTCCTTAAGATATTTTTCCAGAGAAGCCGTTTTCTGAGTCTGCAATAACTTTCTTAATCTTTTTGTACACTCTTTTAGCAAGTTCTTAAGTTGAGGAGATCTGTGCAATTGCCACTCTCTTCGTGCCCTCCTTTTTTCAGACAAGAGACGCTCGACATCTGTGGAATATATTTTAATAGTTTTTGTTTTTTTGGGGGCAATATTGGAATGTTGAACAGCTAGTTTCAGAAAACTGTCAAAATTATCAATAGAGCGATCTACATACTCCAGTGTACTGAGCGGAATATTTTCTGTGCAATGGGCACTGAGATATTTTTTATATTTTAACCAATTTATTTGTGTGGCTGACGTCGCTAGGTAACCAGTCGGAGATACAATTCTATTGGGGTTCATTATAGTAACAATTGTAGGTGTGTGGTCGGAAGATAATTCTAGGGAAGCTTCAACGTGAATCGTTTCTGTGGGGATGTTTTTAACCACGCCAAAATCAATGACATCTGGAATTTTTTGCGGGTCAGCAGGCCAATATGTTGGTTGGCCGCTCGCGACAACATTTAAATTCATTTTAGAGATTGTATTAAACAAAACACGACCCTTTGGTGTTATTAGTCGTGACCCCCAGAAGGTATGTTTAGCGTTATAATCGCCAGCGGCCAGGAAACAGGGTCCTAGTGATTTATAATATTCACAATATTGGCTTTCTGATATTGAAAATCTAGGTGGAGAGTATAATGATGAGATTACAATGCTACGATTCAGCTCTTCAACACAAATGTTCGTTGCTTGGAGATAATCCTCACGATGATCACACATTAGGTAGTGTTTGACTCGATTTTTTATCAAAATGGCAGAACCACCACAAGCTCTATCTCGAGGGTCCTTGGTATCATATAGTATATAACCATTGATGTTAAACGTATTTCTTGAGGTCAAATGAGTTTCAGAAACCATCATGACATCAATTTGTTTATTTTTAAGAAAGTATTCTAATTAATTTTTATGTTGGCGGATGCCGTTCGCGTTCCAAAAACAGATTTTTAAACAGTTCATGGCTTGTTAAGTACAGATTGCAATAACATCGATTGCATTCTAAGAATTTCCTGCATCATATTACCCATTGTGTTCGTAAAATTAGTTACTGTTTGCACTAATGTTTCCATGTTTTTTTCTAGACGACTTAAATTTGAAACTGGAGTTTCATCATTACTTGGCGCAGCACCTTGTGTTGGCGCATGGTTTGATTTTACGACGTTAGCATAAGAGGTTCTGTTATTACTAGGCTGCGGGGCCTGAATGTCACCAGTGCTTACTTGATTTGTTACCTGCATTTGAGGGGGATTAGTTTTCGGTCCAACTGACTGCTTGACGATGGTATATACAGGGCATCCTCTATAATTGGCAGTGTGATTACCGCCACAGTTGCTACATTTTTTTACGTTGGGGTCGGTTTTAGACTTATCGCAAAGATCTGTACCATGTAATTCACCACATACTACGCAAACAGGGGGTAAATAGCAATATGCCTTAGTATGACCATATTCTTGACAGTTTAAACACTGAACGGGACCATTTCTTTTGTGTGGCTCTTCTATAGTTACTCTTCTATAGAGAATATATTTCAAATTGTAAATAGGGTGCGTTTCATTTTTTTTAAGCTTTACGTCGCCGGGTTCAAACTCCACTCGAAAAAGTGGTTGGGGGTTTTTTTCTCTATTTTTTATATTTACTACATGTTTTATTTTGAAGCCTTTTTCTTCGAGGAATGTTTTTACCTCTTCTGGGTCCACACATGAGTCAATTCCCTTAATCACTACCTGGAGACCTTTACTGCTTTTCAGTTGGTATGTATAAAAGTTTTTTTTAAGTACTTCAAATTTGTTTATAATTTTGCGAAAATCATTCTCATTATTGACTTGTATTTTTGTCTCGTTTATACTACCACGCTTGATAGCAGCTACGTAAAACGAATTTTCACCTATCACCGATATCAAACTCTTTATGAGCTCATTTGAGTTTTGCTCCCTAAGATATATCGGGGGAGGCTTGGACGATTTTATGACGTTTGGTGCTTCAGAGGATTCATCCTCCAGAATTGCAAATCGATTTTGAGAATTTATTTTATCAAAAGATGGTACTTTTGAGGCCGAAGCAACTGCTGCAGAGGTAGGGCTGCGACCCCGTTTAAGCACTGTTATGTACCTGTCCATACCAACTTGTACTTGAGGCTTTTGACCACTTTTTACTTGTGGAGCTGAGTTTTCCATCATGCCTGATTTGAGGGTAATATTTTCATCACTTATTAAAATCGTTTTTGCCGCTGAGGCACCGCTTGCAGGTTTTATATTTTTTATTGTATTAATATCAACCGTATTATTAGACACCGAAGGTGATACTGAGTTTTCTATTATGCCTGATTGGGGGTTAATATTTACATCACTTATTAAAATTGTTTTTGCTGTTGAGGCAACGCTAGCAGGTTTTGTATTTGTTATTGTATCAACCGTGTTATTAAATACAGACGGCGAGAGGGATCGCGTACGAGTAATAGGTTTAGCCGTTAGGTATTTGCTATCATCGATTCTTTTTTTTATTTCTGTATTTTTTTCGCTAACACTCACTGTGATATATGCATTTCTACTGTTTGCACTCATAAGAGTTTTTTTTTTACTTTTACTGTTTACAGTTGTGCTCTTCTTATTTGTTATTGTTTATCAACACCGATAATGAAAAAATGTGTGTTTATGTATGTATGTACATAGTACATGTAATTTTTTTTTTTTTCTTTTTCTTGTATTTACTTTTTTTATACTTTATTTGTTCAAAAAAAAAAATAAACCGTATGCCGAGTTTAGAAAACACGTCTATCTTCAACGACCGCGACAGACAGAATCTAAGTTTATAGACGATAGATTTTGATAAAACATGGAATCTACCCATACTGTAAGTAAGTGAGAAAAAACAAACGTTTTTGCCGGTTCATGCAACGTAAGCTTCCAATATACTCAAGTAATTTGTTTTTCATGAAAAAGAAACTGTAGTTTTGTATGTGCCTAAAAAATACCGAAGCCAAATTACGACATTCAATATTGATCGACATTTCCATTTAAATTGTATTATAATTTCAACCGATAACGAATGCGGTAATTGGGCCCCAGAATGGTTTATTTGCTTAGCACTCTTCACCATAACAGCAACATTTTGGAATATCGTCCAAAAAAAATTCCGGAAATTATTGAATACTACAACTCGACAAAAGGCGGTGTCGACACATTGGACCAAATGTTTCGTACATATTCGTGCAAAAGAAAAACCAATCGGTGGCCAGTTGCCCTGTTTTCTAATTTATTACATGTTTCCGCTCTCAACGCTTTTATAATATGGACCGAAATATATCCAGAACGGCAAACAAATAAACTGCATAAAAGGCGCCTATTTTTAGAACAGCTCCGTGAAGTTTTAGCTCAAGAACATAACAAGAGACGTAGTCGGCTTCCTCTCGCAGAAGCCTCTGCATCATTGGTACGAAGAATTCGAGAAGAAGATAGTGTATCACCATCTACGAATTCGCTTTCTCCAAAACGACAATGCGCTAGTGAACGGAAAAGGTGCAAATTTTGCCCGTCGGAAAAAAAAGACCTTTACTGAGTGCATAACCTGCAAAAAACCTGTTTATCCGTCACACCGACACACAATCACTCTAACGACGACATATTGCATTGATCAGAAGCCTAAAAAATATTTTTGATAAGTACATATTTGAATTTTCTCAATAAAAAAATGTGGGGTCAAAATATGATCCGAACATAACATGTGTATTTTTTTTCTAGCATAGTAGAAGTGTTAACCATGATACCAAACCCAGGAAAGGATCACACAAAAGTCATACAGGCCTATTATCTTATTATCTAAAATTTCAAAGCTATTTGAGAAACTACGAGTGTCAAAATTAACGCCGATATTAAATGAAAATAGATGTATTCCAAACTTTCAATTCGGTTTTAGAGGAAAAGCCTTTGAAGAAAAAAAATATTGCTCAGCTCTCTTCATCGATGTGTCTCAAGCTTTTGATAAAGTCTGGCATGAAGGATTATTATTGAAATTGCAGTAAAACTTACCAGCAAACATACACAAGCTGTTATAAAGCTACTTAGTCGGTCGTCAATTTATTATTAAAGAAGGCGATTTATTAAGATCTCCACAGCCAATTAACGCTGGAGTCCCACAATTCAGCATCCTGGGCCCTCAATTATACTTAATTTATACTTCGGACATGCCCATACCTCAACATTTGCGGACGATACAGCTTTTCTAAGCGTACACGCAAACTGTCAAGAAGCATCTCGTTATTTACAGGATCATATATTTGAACTGGAAAGGTGGTTAAAACAATGGATGATAAAGATCAATGAGCAAAAATGCGCACATATAACATTCACATTGCGTCGGGAAACATGCCCCCCTATTAAAATCAATAATCAAATAATACCCCAACACTCGCATGTAAAATACCTCGGTATACATCTAGATCAGCGTTTAACGTGGAAATGGCATATAGAAGTTAAATTAACTCAAATGAAACTAAAAGCAATTCAAATTAATTGGCTAATTGGAAGAAATTCTGTTCTTAGTCTCGATTGCAAACTTCAACTTTACAACTCTATCTTAAAGCCAATTTGCTACGGTATTCAGTTATGGGGCACTGCCTCGGCTATTAACAGCGAAAAAATTTTAAGGCGCCAAACAAACTTCTTCGAATAATCACAGCCGCTCCCTGGAACGTCAAAAACTCAAATATCCACAAGGATCTCAATGTGAGATTAGTAAAAACTATGATAACGAAATATGCAGTAAAATATTTAAAAAGGCTGGAATTGCTCCCAAATCCATTAGCTCGAAATATTTTAAATTATGGCGGCCACACGCGCTTAGGAGAAGAGACACTGCAGCACTCACCCAATCAGATGAGCGATAAACACCTACATATGTGAACAGAAACCGTGATGACGAAATCTTTTTTGCCTGGCACTGGCAGGACATAAAGCAAATATTAGTATAAGATTTGATTAATTATTGTTAGTTCATATATAATATATGAAGATTCAATAAATAAATACTAAAAAAAACATGCCAACAAACAGATACACAGAAACCTTAACATTTGCGGACGATACAGCTTTTCTTAGCGTACACGCAAACTGTCAAGAAGCATCTCATTACTTACAGGCTCATATATTTGAACTGGAAAGTTAACCAAATAAAACAACTTAATTATATAAAAAAATTTGGTCATAACTCGAGCATTTTTCAATCGATTAGATAGATTTATACACCGTCGACTTTAGGAAGATATTTACCATTTACTTTGGTTCCCGAAAATAGGTATTTTTCTTAAAAAAAATTATATTTTGGTAATAACTTTTTTGTATCTGAACCGATTTTTCCGAGTTTTTTGGCAAATATGTTCTACTAAACTGACGGACAACCGGATTTGAACTTCCCTTCTTATAAGAAGCCAGAATATATATACTTTATATGTTCTTAGATCAATATTGTAGAAATTACAAACGGAATGACAAAGTTATATATACCCTTTTACCTTCCGTGAAGGGTATAAAAAGAATGGATGGTAGCAAATTCCTAACGGCTAAGCCTATTACTCGCACGCGATCCCTCTCACCCTATGTATTTAATAATACGGTTAATACACTAACAAATATAAAATCTGCAAGCGTTGCTTCAGCGGCAAAAACACTTTTAATAAATTATGAAAATATTAACCAAATCAGACATAATAGAAAACTCAGTGCCACAAGTAAAAAGTGGTCAAAAGCCTCAAGTACATGTAGGTATTCAGCAGTTGCTTCGGTCCCAAAATTATTAAAAGATGGTTCAGCTGATAGAATAAGTTCACAAAATCGTTTTGAAATTCTGCATGAGGAATCCTCGGAAGCACAAAACGTTATTAAATCTTCTAAGCCACCCGCGATATATCTAAGAGAGCAAAACTCAAATGATCTCGGTAATAGGTGAAAATTCTTTTTATGTAGCTGCAATTAATCGTGGTTGTATAAATCAGACAAAAATACAAGTTAATCGTGAAGAGGATTTTCTCAAAGAAATAACTAAATTTGAAGCACTTAATAAAAACTTTTATACATATCAACTCATTCAGTCGGTCGTGCTCGATGAGAAAAGACGTGTTTCTTTTAACTCCGCATACGGTTCTTTTTTTTTTAACATTAATTAGTTAATAATATCAGTTTAACAAGCGAATTTGGACGCTCAATATAAAAGTGAACAATAAAAAAAATATTAAGAAAAAAAAAATACAAGTAAAAAAATATACCTACATATGTATGTATGTATGTATGTACGCACATACATACTTACAAATAATCTGTGCAAAAAAATATTTATTCTTTTTTCTTTTATTATCTCGGTGTAACAACATTATACATAATAAAAAGAGCACAGTTAACAAAAATTTAAAATAAAAAAAAAAAACGGTGAAAAAAACAAAAACAACTCTGTATGAGTAATAACAATGAAACAACAACAAAAATAAATGATACTCATGCTAGCGAAAGCAATGTGGAAATAAACATTACAACAGAAAACAATAGCAACAACCTAACGGCAAAACCATCAAGTGTTACCATTGAAAAGACATTCCTAGTAGGTAATGATACCATGAACTCAAACACAGACGCAACGGAAAACACACAAGTAAAAAATTTTCAAAAACCACAAGTGCAAGTTGGTATGGACAGGTATATAACAGTTCTCAAACGGGGTCGCAGCCCAGCCTCTTCAGCTGTAGCCTCGGCCTCTAAAGTTCCATCTTTTGATAGAATAAATTCACAAAATCGTTTTGCAATTCTGGAGGATGAATCTTCTGAAGCACCTAACGTCATAAAATCGTCGAAGCCACCCCCGATATATCTTAGAGAGCAAAACTCAAGTGAGCTTATAAAAAGTTTAATCTCGGTGATAGGTGAAAATTCGTTTTACGTTGCTGCAATCAAGCGTGGAAATATAAACGAGACAAAAATACAGATTAATCATGAGAATGATTTCCGTAAAATAATTAATAAGTTTGAAGCACTTAAAAAAAGCTTCTATACGTACCAACTGAAAAGCAGTAAAGGTCTTCAAGTTGTGATTAAGGGCATTGACTCATGCGTGGACCCCGACGAAATAAAAACATTTTTAGAAGAAAAAGGCTTCAAAATAAAAAATGTTACAAATATTAAAAATAAAGAAAAAAATCCCCAACCTCTATTTCGAGTGGAGTTAGAGCCCGGCGATGTTAAGCTAAAAAAAAATGAAACGCATCCCATTTACAGTTTAAAATACATTCTGTACAGAAAAATCACGATAGAGGAGCCGCACAAAAGAAATGGGCCCGTTCAGTGTTTAAACTGCCAAGAATTTGGTCATACTAGGGCATACTGCCATTTACCCCCTGTTTGCGTCGTATGTGGAGAATTACATGGTACCGTCCGGTGCGATAAGTCCAAAAATGACCCTAATGTAAAAAAATGTAGCAACTGTGGTGGTAACCACACTGCCAACTATAGAGGATGCCCGGTATATTCGATTGTCAAGCGTTCTGTTGGACAGAAACTTAATCCCCCTCAAACGCAGGCAACTAATCATGCAAACACGTACGGCGTCCAGATGCCTCAGCCAAATAATAACAGAACCTCGTACGCTAATGTATTAAAATCTAATCCTATGCAACTGCAAGGTGATGTACCAAATAACGACGAAATTCCCATTTCTAATTTAACTCGGCTAGAAAAAACTATGGAAACATTAGTGCAAACAGTTAACAATTTTACTAACACAATGGGTAACATGATGCAAGAAATGTTAAGAATGCAATCGATGTTATTGCAAGCTGTACTAAACAAGCCATGAACTGTTTAAAAATTTGCTTTTGGTACGCAAACGGCATCCGCCAACACAAAAATGAACTAGAATACTTCCTTAAAAATAAACAAATTGATGTTATGATGGTTTCTGAAACTCATCTGACCTCAAGATATACGTTTAAAATCAATGGTTATATATTATATGATACCAAGGACCCTCGAGACAGAGCTTGTGGCGGTTCTGCCATTTTGATAAAGAACCGAGTAAAACACTTCTTAATGAGTGATCATCGTGAAGACTTTCTCCAAGCAACGAACATTTGCGTTGAGGAATTAAATCGAAACATAGTAATTTCATCATTATACTCCCCACCTAGATTTTCTATATCAGAAAGCCAATATCATAATTATTTCAAATCATTAGGACCTTGCTTCCTGGCTGCTGGCGATTATAACGCTTAACACACTTTCTGGGGTTCACGACTTATTACACCTAAGGGTCGTGTTTTGTTTAACACAATTTGTAAAATGGGTCTAAATGTGGTCGCGAGCGGACAACCAACATATTGGCCTACTGATCAGCAAAAAGTTCCAGATGTTATCGATTTTGGAGTGGTTAAAAACATCCCCGCAGAAACGATTTATGTTGAAGCTTCCTTAGAACTATCTTCTGATCACACACCTACAATTCTTACAATAACAAATCCTAATCGAATTGTATCTCCGTCTGATAACTTAGTGACGTCAGCCACTCAAATAAATTGGTTAAAATATAAAAAATATCTCAGTACCCACTGCACTGAAAATATTCCGCTTAGTACACCGGAGAATGTGGATATTTCTATTGTAAATTTTGACAGTTATCTGAAACTAGCTGTTCAACATTCTAGTATAACCCTCAAAAAAACCAAAAATAGTAAAATATATTCTGCAGATGTTGAGCGTCTCTTGACTGAAAAAAGGAGAGCTCGAAGAGAATGGCAATTGCATAGATCCCCTCAACTTAAGAATTTACTAAAAGAGTGCACAAAAAGGCTAAGAAAGTTACTGCAGTCTCAGAAAACGGCTTCCCTGGAAAAATATCTTAAGGAACTTGATGCAACTACTCAATCAGACTACTCATTATGGCGTGCAGCTAGAAATCTTAAAAGACCAGTTATCACTAAACCACCATTAAGAAACTTAAATGGAAGTTGGGCACGAAATGATGAAGAAAAAGGAAATCTTTTTGTTAATCATTTGAAAAACGTATTTACCCCGCATACATCTCCCGATATTGTAGTCGAGTTGCCACCAGTTGCTGTTAGAGCTGCTGTTCCACTTAGATTTGAGATAAAAGAAATCCAAAAGGCTATTCATAATTTAAACCCCAAGAAAGCCCCTGGTTTTGATAAGATCAGCAACAAAATGCTATTAGAGCTACCCAGCATAACAAAGAAAATTATTCTTTTAATTTTTAATGCCATTTTACGCCTTGAATACTACCCACAAGAATGGAAAGTATCCTTAGTTACAATGATACCTAAGCCAGGAAAGGATCCTACAAAAGTTGAGTCATATAGACCTATAAGTTTATTGTCTAATATATCAAAGCTGTTTGAGAAGCTGTTAGTGTCAAAATTAGCCAAAATTTTAAATGTAAATAGATGTATTCCTAACCATCAATTCGGCTTTAGAAGAGAACATAGCACAATCGAACAAACCCATCGTATAGTAAACGCCATAAGAAAAGCCTTTGAAGAAAAAAAATATTGTTCCGCCCTCTTCATCGATGTTTCCCAAGCTTTTGATAAAGTCTGGCATGAAGGGTTATTACATAAATTGAAGCTAAACTTACCAGTAAACACACACAAGCTGTTAGAAAGCTACTTAGTCGGCCGAAAGTTTATTATTAAAGAATGTGATTTTATAAGTTCTCCTCAGCCAATTGACGCTGGAGTCCCTCAGGGAAGCATCATGGGCCCACTCTTATACCTTATATATACCTCAGACATGCCAACAAACAACCACACCCTAACTTCAACATTTGCTGATGATACAGCTTTTATAAGCGTACACGAAAACTGTCATGAAGCATCCCGTTACTTGCAGGATCATATATTTGAACTGGAAAAGTGGTTAAAACAATGGAGGATAAAGGTCAATGAGCAAAAATGCGTACATATAACATTCACCTTGCGTCGGGAGTCATGTCCCCCTATTAAAATCAATAATCAATTAGTGCCCCAGCAATCGCATGTAAAATATCTCGGTATTCATCTAGATCGGCGTTTGACATGGAAATGCCATATAGAAACAAAACTAACACAAATGAAACTAAAAGCAATTCAAATATATTGGCTTATTGGAAGAAATTCTGTTCTTAGCCTCGACTGCAAACTTCTACTTTATAACTCTATATTGAAGCCAATCTGGTGCTACGGTATTCAGCTATGGGGCACTGCCTCGGCCTCAAATATCGAAAAAATTTATGTTATGTTAAAAACTCTAATATTCACAAGGATCTCAATGTGCCATTAGTAAAAACTATTATAACGAAGTACGCAGCAAAATATTTAAAAAGGCTTGAGTCGCACCCAAATCCACTTGCTCGAAATATTTTAAATGACAGTGGACACTCGAGATTAAGGAGAAGAGATACCGCAGGACTCATCCGAAGGGAAGACCGCTAAACATCTACATATGTGAACAGAAACAGTGAGGAGAAAAATTTTCGGCAGGACAAAAATAAAGTATTAGTATAAGATTTGATTAATTATTGTTAGTTCATATTTAATATATGAAGATTCAATAAATAAATAATGAAAAAAAAAAAAAAAAAAAAAAAAAAAAAAAAAAACATATCAACTGTAGAGTAGTTAAGGTCTTCAGGTAGTGATTAAGGGCACTGACTCATGCGTGGACCAAGGTGAGATAAAAGCGTTTTTAGAAGAGAATGGCTTCAAAATAAAAAATGTAACAAATACTAAAAATAGTAATAACAGAACATCATGCGCGTAAGGCCTAAAATCAAGCCATATGCCAATGCAAGATGATTTGCCAAATAATGATGAAGCTCTAGTTTCTTATTTTAGTCGTCTAGAAAAAACCATGGAAACACTAGTGCAAACAGTAAATAACTTTACGAACACAATGGGTAATATGATGCAGGAAATGTTAAGAATGCAATCGATGTTATTGCAAGCTGTACTCCACAAGCCATGAATTGTTTAAAAATTTGTTTTTGGAACGCAAACGGCATTCGCCAACATAAAAATGAACTAGATTACTTTCTTAAAAGAAGGCAAATTGATGTAATGATGGTTTCTGAAACTCATTTGACATCAACAAATACGTTCAAAATCAATAATTATATATTATATGATACCAAGGACCCTCGAGATAGAGCTTGTGGAGGTTCTGCTATTTTGATTAAAGCCCGAATTTGGCGTGGTTGAAAACATCCCCGCAGAAAAGATTCATGTTGAAGCTTCCTTAGAACTATCTTCCGATCACATACCTACAATTGTTACTTTAATGAACCCAAATAGAATTGTATGTATCTACGGCTGGTAACTTAGCGAAGTCAGCCACACTAATAGTTCCTCGCTATTATTAGTTTTTACAGTTATCTCAAACTAGCTTTTCAACATTCCAGCATAGCCCTCAAAAACCCCAAAAACAATAACAGATTGCGCAGATCCCCCCAACTTAAGACTTAATTAAAAGAGTTCACAATACGGCTAAGAAAGTTACTGCAGTCTCATAAAACGGCTTCCCTGGAAAAATATCTTAAGGAACTTGATGCCACTCCACAATCAGACTACTCATTATGGCGTGCAGCCACCATTAAGAAACTTGAATGGAAGTTGGGCTAGAAATATTGAAAAATTAAATCTGTTTGTTAATCAACTGAAAGATTTATTTATCCTTAATATATCTCACGATATAGCAGTCGAGTTACTGCCTATAAATGTTAGACCAGTTATTCCCCTAAGATTCGAGTTTAGAGAAATCGAAAAGGCTATTTGTGATTTAAACACCAAGAAGGCACCCGGTATTGATAAGATCAGCAATAAAATGCTTAAATATCATTTTGAATGTAAAATTTAAATTAATATAGGAAGAAAAAATGCAAATGTATAAGAAATCCATTTTAATGACACTGAAAACGAAATTATCGATTTCAAATCGTTTTGTTTTCAAAATCGTTTTCTATCATTTGAATAAAATAAATTTAAGAAGAGTGATAAAATTTGCAAGAAAATGGATAAAGTTTGAAAAATGTTATTGTCAATTACACTTCACTTTAACATTATTTATTTATTTATTTTTTTTAATTTTACAATTTTAATTTTAAAAACACATGGTGGTAAATATATGATCCATGAAAAGGTGCTGCCAAGTTGTATTACTGTCAAACGCTGTTAAACGATTAATATATTGTTCACACGGACAGCAATATTCTTGATTCGATGTTCTGCCATACAAAAGTTTGAGAGCAAAACAGGTCGTTTTATTTTGAAACATGCTGCGAAACAGGAAAAATTTACTATCCTCTCCAATTTTGATAGCAATTATCGTTAGTTTATCGGAACTTGCTCTCAAAAAAAATCAAAACAAAGAAAAAACAAAATAAAAATTCATGTTAAATAAAATTAAGTGATAATTATTAAATAATAATATTAATATTAAATAATAATATTATCGGTTAGGTTAACAAACACTTTTCAACCAATGGTTAAGGGTTTCTGTTTTACCATCTTTCGGTTACATAACAAAAACTTTAGATAGAAAGAGTGGCAAAAAAAAAGTAAATAAAAAAGTATTTATTTTCAGATAAAGAAGCTTTACTCTACGCATTAAAAGCCAACATACCCTGCAGATAATATTGGACTACGTGGTCCATTGTGGCTTAAATGGACTACTTACAACATGGTCCAATGTACTGTAGTATGGACCATATTAGACAAATTAACATGCAGTGCTGCCAACAACTGCATGATGTATAGGTATACTATACTATAGTTTACAGTATTACACATTGGTAGCCCTGATGTTATCCATTATTACTTGTTTATTTAAAAGTGAAACAGGATAGTTTTTTAAAATTTGTGAAAAAAATTAAAAATACCAAGTAAATATATATAATAATAACAATAATGGATAACAGTGCACGCCATAAAAGGCGATTAGAGAAAAAGTAGAAACATGGAGTACTTTTGAAACTAACCCACTTGAGAACTCCATGGAGTAGTTTAGGGACTACTTCGGTGGGTTATATGGTCCACTCCTAGCACATCGTAATGTTAAATATACCACCTTTTAACCATATTTTTGGAGTAGTTTTGGAGTACTCCTACTCCTTTATGGACTACTCTTTACACGCATGTATGGACTAGTCTCGTTATCTGCAGGGTATGAAAATATTTCTTCAAAAGATATGTATACATATGTATGTGTGTATCAGACCTGTAAATGAATCATTCATTTTTGAATTAATTCGCGAATCATTCATGCACTGAATTAGCAAATTTTTAATTAATTATTTTCACACAAAAAAATTAATTACAGTGGAACTTCGATTATCCGGCTCGCACTGGACCGGCCTATGCATGGACAATCGAAAAACACGGTTAATATATATAGTATGGAAACACAAAAAATTTATTTATTTTATTTATTTTAAGTTAATACTTTCTATGTATTTGTATGTAATATAAACATGAGTATATACATAACAAAAATGGGAATCACCGAATTTGACTTATACTTAAATATATGTATGTATTTGATTGAAAGATAAAACAATCTTTGTTGCACGAATAATAGAGGTAAAGAACGTTTAACAGAGGTATAAAAACGAAGTACAAATAATAGGGGTAAAATTACGGACAATAGAGGTTATAAAAGAAAGCGAGCAGCATGCCGGTTAATAGAGGCCCGTATAACCGAGGCTCAACTGTAATTGAAATTTGAGTCAATTCAAATGATTGCAATAATTTCAAATTCAAATGAATTTGTCAAATGAATTGCAATTCGTTTCCAATTCAAATGAATTTGTCAAAGTGAATTACAATTCATTCTGCAAATTCATTCTAATTTGTCAAAGTGAACTGCATTTTATTTTCAATTCGTTTGAATTTAATAGTTTTAGAATTAAATCAAATGAATTAGGAAAAAGAATTAGCAATTCATTTCCAACTCATTTGAATTGATTGAAATTTGAATTGCATTTCTCTAGTATAGTCCAAAGACAAAAAATTCGTAGATTTTAAATTCCCATGATATACTGGAATTGTCAGGTAGCGGCTGAATAGGAATTGAATTATAAGGTATCGGCGAAAATCCTATTAAAATGGGAAAATTTTTTTAATTTGCTAAAAGAAACTTAAAAAAAGGTGTCTTTAGCAATAATTTTTTGTTAAAATATTCTCATATTTGTATATTGTGAATTTTTTTTTTGTTTACATTTTTCAATCGAATTTTAAAGAATAAAGCAACTTTGAATCTCAACATAATATTTTTGTCTGTCAAAGCTGTGTTCGTTTACCCAAAATTCTTACTACTTTTACCACAATTGGAAATTTTTTTTCCTTTTTGTATTGAAACCATCCAGCTGTAGTCAAAATAGTAAATGGTAGCAAGTAAACGAACAGGCTTATAATGTCTTTGAGTCATCAAAGAGGAATATGCAATAAGAACAAATGAGTGATTTCGTTAAAATGACAGTAGATAAGTGATAACTGATATTTCATATAAGTAACGGTGTGAGCTTATGATAATTACACTATGTAGCAATTTTTTTTCTTATATATGATATTTTTGTGATTTTGGTACTGAATATTTTTTTCATTCCCCCTGCTCTTGAATTTGATTAATTGCAACTCATTTTTGATTTCATTCGTTTGAATTGCAATTCATTGTTCTAATTCATTTGAATGAATTCAAAATCAATTTAATAAAAATTAATTTGTAGAATGAATTGCAATTCACTTTAACAAATTCATTTGAATTAAAACGAATTGCAACTCATTTTACAAATTCATTTGAATTGGAAACGAATTGAAATTATTTCTGCCTAATTCGTTTGAATTGATTCAAATTGCATTCAATTCTTTTTTATTGTGGAAAAAATTAATTCAAAATTTATCCAATTCGCAACGAATTAAAATCAAACAAGAATGATTCATTTACAGTTCTGGTATGTATGTATGTACGACTGTGAAAAAAATTCGATGGCCCAACATTTTTTGTAACATAAAATAATGATAAAAATTTGATTTTATTTCATCATACGAATTTTCGTTAGAAATAACAAAAGACGGCAGCTCTGGTTACTAAACAAAAGCATTACATAGGAAGTGTGGCAATACCATCTTTGTTTGTTTACGAAAAATTGTGTAGTAAAAACCAAAAACTCATGTTTAATTTATAATAATTCCGAATTAAACAGAATTTGTTTTTAATTTAAACAGCCTTTAAGAAATATTAATGAACAAGTCATAGTGCAAACAAATTTGTAGATTTTATTTATGTTACAACAATTGAATAAATTTTTGAATTTCTTTTCTTTAATATGAAATACCCCCCAAAGTTTTGATTTGTCGAAAGTGACAACTGGCGGCCTAATAGCCCTAGTAACGTGCTATCAAAATCAGTTATCGGATTTTATAAACCGGCAAATTTGTAGATTTTATTCATGTAACAACATTTGGGTAAATTTTTGTATTTTTTTTTTTAATATGAAATACCCCCAAAGTTTTTATTTGTCGAAAATGACAACTGGCGGCCTTAATAGCCCTAGTAACGTGCTATCAAAATCAGTTATCGGATTTTATAAACCGGTAAATTTGTAGATTTTATTCATATAACAACATTTTTGCATAATTTGCATTTTAAACTGCTAAATTTAAAGATTTTTTCATATATTAATTAATTTTTTATGAATAATATGGTGTTCGTTATACGGGTGTTGTTTTATAATTTGAACTCCGTAAGGTGTGAAACGGGTAAGTAAGTCCATCATAATAATATTCTTCTAATTTCACTTTTGGTCTTTTTCAAGTACGAAGTCGGGATTAAATCATTTTATAACACTTGAATCAATCGCATTTTGAGATTGATTCAATCTCAGTTTTACTTAACTCAATCTCATTTTCGGGTAATTAAAAGTACGAATTCGGGATTAAATATGGATAAGTTGAGTATTTCGCGATTGAATAATCCGTATTTGAATCAATCTTTCTGAACTTGATTCACGAAAATTCGTACTATTGATACCCCTTTGGATTGATTTGATTGATTTTTCTCTTGAATGTACACATTACAAAATATTTATTAAATTGCCAACCAGCAATTACGAAAACACAGACTTTCAAACATCGAAAATCTAATTAGAAAAGGAATTAATATCACATAGCAATATTTATGTAATCGCTGAGTCTAAGTGGAATACTTAACAGCATCTATATGAAAATGATCTCTACTTTGAAAGTTTATTATTTCTACAAAATTATTGGAACCGAAAGTCTATTAATGGATTACTACTACTTTCGGGCACCATATTAACTATTGTAATGAATTTGCAAAATAAAATCCAAATCACGCAACTAAAGCTTTGACAAGACGAGGGCTACGAGAGCCATTATTAGGCTAGTAACAGTCCGGCCTAGGGGGGTTCTATCCTTTCTTGATCTAAAGTCCTGTTCTACTGAGATTTATTACAGACTCACTTTTTTGTTTAGGCTTAATGCGTAAAATCAGATTTAACTATTGTAAGACCATACCAAAAAAATGTTGCCTGCATATGAGAAACAAAACTTTACTAAAGCTATTACAACTCCATATAGCCTAATGTACCCGATACGAGGTTCTTCAAGGTGTTAAAGGAACCAGTTTCAGTATCCTCCCAATTCCTTTGCTCCACACTGTTGTACTTTTACTGGATCCCCTATGTAGCATACTCACCGCATAATTGTATCGGCAAAGAAAACATAAAACAAAAAGTATTTATCCACTTATGGCTTAAATTCTTAGATAACCCATTCAAAACAACAACAAAAATTTTCAAAATACATTCTTAGTTAAAAAAAATTTAGGTTTATATTCAGCTTATAAATCTCGCCAATATAACTTTAAAAAAAAATTAGTTTGTGTGAAGGTTTTATCAGTTCACTTTAAGAGCACTATTTAAAGTACGAGCATTTAAAAAAACAAATCAATAGATTACATACAAACAGATTAGTACTCTGATGTTTAATCAAAAGGGGGGGGGGGGGGGGGGGGGGGGGGTTTGGTTTTGCTTCTTTTTTAAGAGCGAGAATAATCAAAGGCGTAAATAAAAATAATAAATGCAAAAAGACATCATAAAATCACACTTTAGAACAACAAATCAGAAATAATTTTTTTAAAGAAGCTGTTGAAGCTTTGCTAATGTTACATGTAAGATCTGAGTGTTTAAAATTCTTATTCGCTTTACGGTCTTGTATAATATTTTAAGTTTTTCTAAAGTCTTTGGAAAAAGTTTCTTGACGAGCTGACCTAAGCAACCAGCGAAATGCGCACAGAAACTAGCTTTGCCCCAACAATAAATTTCAGTGTTTTTGTCATAAATAAAAATTGGGACTTTAGCACGTCATTAATAAATGAATTAATTAATAATAAATTTTGTATTCCCGAAAATAAGTTTTGACTATTGCTTTTGTTTTTTTTAATTCATTATTATGTTTGATTCTTCTTCTTAAATTGCGAGAACTTGGAATTTAAAATTTAAGTACTAATATCTTTGTATATTTAAGTGATATGATGTCATTGCCTTCAGACATGTTTGCACTAAATTATGAATGTACACTCACCGTTTTGCAAGGTTCGATGACGTAAAGGTCTTCAAGAGAGTTGGGTATGATTATGCTGAAATTCTTTAATATTAATAATGCATACTTCTATTTTTTTTTTTTTAAACTTAAACCCAAAAGTATTTAGTTTACGAATTATTTTGTTTGCTTTTTTTTAAACAAAATAATTCGTAAATCAAATACTGCGCGTTTCTAGATTAGAATTTAAGTTAAAAAAAATATAATAGGGATACAATTTTACTTAAAGATTAGCTGCCGTATTCATAAAAAATAAAATAGATTTCAAACCTATGTATTTTAAAACAAAATTTCCATACAAATTTTTCTTAAAACAGATTTCATATCCATATTAGTTTTTTATGAATACGGTAGTAGAACTATTACTATTTTAAGGTTAGCTTACATAAAAAGATTGAAATGAAAATGAATTTAAAAAAATTCTTGAATTTAAGTACGAAAGGGAAATACTCTAATTGTAAAGGGTGCGGGAAAAATGCTCCTGTAAAAGGGTAACCTGCCAAGTCCTGTTAAAGCAATAACATGGACATTTTACGCTTTTGCGGAAACATTTTTCTTTGGTAACCAAACTGGGAACTTTAAATAAAATTGGGTTCTGTTAGTGAGGTATACTCAATCGTACCATTAAAGATGAAACTTGTTTGAGTTGTACTATAAAAAGATTACAGGTCGCTCTTCGAATGGTGTCATCAAGCTATGTTTTACGACCAAATTTCTTACTTAGATTTTGTTTATTTTATTTGTTTATTTTTATATCCGGTTTTATGACTTGATAAAAAAAATCAAATTTACGGTTGCTGGATCCTATATAGGGGTTTTGGCTTTATGAAAACAGTTGCTGTTGTGCCGAATTGAGTGTAAAGCAGTCTTTAAAATAAATATTAATAAATTATTGGTACCATCGAATCCTAGATGGATTGTAAAAATTATACCTTTTGTGGGAATATTAAAAACTACAAGTCGTACCAGGGAATGTACTGACGCTTCTTAGACTTTATAATATCTCACAGTATTGAAGTTTTATATGTAAAATCAATTTCGACTTATTTAAAAATTTTAAAGGTAACCGTGTTAGATTAAATTTGGTACTTAATTTCTTTAGAAAGATTAATCTTTTCAGGTCCACGAGATTTATTAAAATGGATGAGATATGGATATAAAACTTTTCAAGAAAAGTTTGATGAATTTTGAGTGATTGAACGTCAAAACAAAAATTGCCATACTTATTTACTTTCTTATTTATTTTATTTGTTTTTTTTATTTAACAATAATAGCAAAACAAAAATAGAGATTTACAGTAAGGTTTTGCAATAAAAAAGAATTAAAAAAATTTCATATTGTATAAAAACTAGTCTGCGAAGCCTTGAGGCTTGTCTGCAGAAATGTAATAGATTTAATAGTCAAAATGTTTATTCATTACGAAATAAGAAAATATCTTTTTATCAATTTTCTTCTTTTATGTACATTAGGAGTCTTAATTATATGTGTTGGCAACTTATTCATTATTTTTGGCAAAGATACGTTTAAGGTGCATAATCCGTAAATGTTCTTATATTTTTGGACTTTAAATCTACCGACGGCACGAGATATTGTGTTGTGTATATGGTCGATCACTTCTAAAAATCGAGGATCATTACAAAATTCATTGGCTGAAGTTGTGTCATATATACTTTGTACATTGAGAACGTTAAGACGTTTGGATAAGCTATCGCTTGTGCTACAGAAGCTTCCTGTATTAAAGACGCTGGTGTTATTTATGTTGTTATTAATTGAATTAGCTGGGAAATTGATATTGCTGAAAAGATGTGTTGTTGTTTCTAATTTAATTATTGTAGTTTTGATTATTTTTCAGGATTTTCAGTAGTCTATTATGGGTGCTTTGCATAATTGTATCGGCAAAGAAAACATAAAACAAAAAGTATTTATCCACTTATGGCTTAAATTCTTAGATAACCTATTCAAAACAACAACAAAAATTTTCAAAATACATTCTTAGTTAAAAAAAATTTAGGTTTATATTCAGCTTATAAATCTCGCCAATATAAGTTTAAAAAAAAATTAGTTTGTGTGAAGGTTTTATCAGTTCACTTTAAGAGCACTATTTAAAGTACGAGCATTTAAAAAAACAAATCAATAGATTACCTACAAACAGATTAGTACTCTGATGTTTAATCAAATGGGGGGGGGGGTTTGGTTTTGCTTCTTTTTTAAGAGCGAGAATAATCAAAGGCGTAAATAAAAATAATAAAAGACAAAAAGACATCATAAAATCACACTTTAGAACAACAAATCAGAAATAATTTTTTTAAAGAAGCTGTTGAAGCTTTGCTAATGTTACATGTAAGATCTGAGTGTTTAAAATTCTTATTCGCTTTACGGTCTTGTATAATATTTCAAGCTTTTCTAAAGTCTTTGGAAAAAGTTTCTTGACGAGCTGACCTAAGCAACCAGCGAAATGCGCACAGAAACTAGCTTTGCCCCAACAATAAATTTCAGTGTTTTTGTCATAAATAAAAATTGGGACTTTAGCACGTCATTAATAAATGAATCAATTAATAATAAATTTTGTATTCCCGAAAATAAGTTTTGACTATTGCTTTTGTTTTTTTTTAATTCATTATTATGTTTGATTCTTCTTCTTAAATTGCGAGAACTTGGAATTTAAAATTTAAGTACTAATATCTTTGTATATTTAAGTGATATGATGTCATTGCCTTCAGACATGTTTGCACTAAATTATGAATGTACACTCCCCGTTTTGCAAGGTTCGATGACGTAAAGGCCTTCAAGAGAGTTGGGTATGATTATGCTGAAATTCTTTAATATTAATAATGCATACTTCTATTTTTTTTTTAAACTTAAACCCTAAAGTATTTAGTTTACGAATTATTTTGTTTGCTTTTTTTTAAACAAAATAATTCGTAAATCAAATACTGCGCGTTTCTAGATTAGAATTTAAGTTAAAAAAAAATATAATAGGGATACAATTTTACTTAAAGATTAGCTGCCGTATTCATAAAAAATAAAATAGATTTCAAACCTATGTATTTTAAAACAAAATTTCCATACAAATTTTTCTTAAAACAGATTTCATATCCATTTTAGTTTTTTATGAACTATTACTATTTTAAGGTAAGCTTACATAAAAAGATTGAAATGAAAATGAATTTAAAAAAATTCTTGAATTTAAGTACGAAAGGGAAATACTCTAATTGTAAAGGGTGCGGGAAAAATGCTCCTGTAAAAGGGTAACCTGCCAAGTCCTGTTAAAGCAATAACATGGACATTTTACGCTTTTGCGGAAACATTTTTCTTTGGTAACCAAACTGGGAACTTTAAATAAAATTGGGTTCTGTTAGTGAGGTATACTCAATCGTACCATTAAAGATGAAACTTGTTTGAGTTGTACTATAAAAAGATTACAGGTCGCTCTTCGAATGGTGTCATCAAGCTATGTTTTACGACCAAATTTCTTACTTAGATTTTGTTTATTTTATTTGTTTATTTTTATATCCGGTTTTATGACTTGATAAAAAAAATCAAATTTACGGTTGCTGGATCCTATATAGGGGTTTTGGCTTTATGAAAACAGTTGCTGTTGTGCCGAATTGAGTGTAAAGCAGTCTTTAAAATAAATATTAATAAATTATTGGTACCATCGAATCCTAGATGGATTGTAAAAACTATACCTTTTGTGGGAATATTAAAAACTACAAGTCGTACCAGGAAATGTACTGACGCTTCTTAGACTTTATAATATCTCACAGTATTGAAGTTTTATATGTAAAATCAATTTCGACTTATTTAAAAATTTTAAAGGTAACCGTGTTAGATTAAATTTGGTACTTAATTTCTTTAGAAAGATTAATCTTTTCAGGTCCACGAGATTTATTAAAATGGATGAGATATGGATATAAAACTTTTCAAGAAAAGTTTGATGAATTTTGAGTGATTGAACGTCAAAACAAAAATTGCCATACTTATTTACTTTCTTATTTATTTTATTTGTTTTTTTTATTTAACAATAATAGCAAAACAAAAATAGAGATTTACAGTAAGGTTTTGCAATAAAAAAGAATTAAAAAAATTTCATATTGTATAAAAACTAGTCTGCGAAGCCTTGAGGCTTGTCTGCAGAAATGTAATAGATTTAATAGTCAAAATGTTTATTCATTACGAAATAAGAAAATATCTTTTTATCAATTTTCTTCTTTTATGTACATTAGGAGTCTTAATTATATGTGTTGGCAACTTATTCATTATTTTTGGCAAAGATACGTTTAAGGTGCATAATCCGTAAATGTTCTTATATTTTTGGACTTTAAATCTACCGGCGGCACGAGATATTGTGTTGTGTATATGGTCGATCACTTCTAAAAATCGAGGATCATTAAAAAATTCATTGGCTGAAGTTGTGTCATATATACTTTGTACATTGAGAACGTTAAGACGTTTGGATAAGCTATCGCTTGTGCTACAGAAGCTTCCTGTATTAAAGACGCTGGTGTTATTTATGTTGTTATTAATTGAATTAGCTGGGAAATTGATATTGCTGAAAAGATGTGTTGTTGTTTCTAATGTAATTATTGTAGTTTTGATTATTTTTCAGGATTTTCAGTAGTCTATTATGGGTGCTTTGCAACTGTCGTATAGAAGTTGCGTTTCGCAATGAATGCTGTTATGCCATGTCTTAGGTAAGATTCGGCGAGAGAAAAGTATGCTTGTCTTAGCACTACTGTGGATGCGCAGTTTCTTTAATGAAAAAGCATATAAGCTGATTTACTTAGTTTTTTTTTGGAGTTGTGTTATTTGGGTTTTCCATATAATGTTCTGATTAATGAAAACACCCAAATATTTGTATGTTATATCTAACATTTCGATGTATTGTCGCAGTTATCATTTGGGTTATGGTTTGTGTTTATATGTAAGCAGTTTAAACTGTGAAATTTTTTTGAATATTTGTGGGCAAAATATGTCGCTGCCTTATATGCATGAGCTTCGTTTTTGTTGCGTTTATGACAAGATTATAACCGTGGCACCATTTTGACACAATATCTAGTTGTTTTTGCATAGTTTCACAAGCGGCATTTAGATTTTTATGTGCTACAATAATTGCGGTGTCATTTTCGTAGGCATGCGCTGTGCAGTTCCTTAGTTGGCTGATCATGCCGTTTGCAGATATAATTTATTATAACGGGCCTAATTTAGAACCCTGAGGTACACCCTGAATTGTTGTGATTTCTTTGCTGAGATTGCTGTTTATTTTTACTCTGTTAGTTCTGTAACTTAAGTAGTTTTTGAACCAATTCATACAATTTCCTGTTATTCCATTTCTTTCCAATATATTTATTAGTTTCTCATGCGAAAGTGTATCAAATGCTTTGCTGTAATTGATAAATAGCGCTAAGCAGGGATAATTTTTACTAAAATAATCATTGATTTGGCTTGAGAAGTTACCAAGTAGCTTATTAATATTTTCTTTTGGAATCCAAATTGATTTTTATTTATAATTTTATATTTTTCTAAAAAATCTGTAAGTCTTCTGACAACTATTTTCTCAATACCTTTCTCGATAATGGATAAAAGTAAAGTTTGTCTATAGTTATTATAATCAGATTTAGAACCCTGTTTGTATATTGGCCGTATGAGTGAAATTTTTTAGTATATTTGGTATCCGCGCATCATTTAAACATGAATTGATAAGAGCTGTTAAAACTGGCGTCATATAATTCGTTTTATTTTTTTAGACCCTTTGATCGTTTTTCGTCAAAACCTGCGCTCTTTTTAACGTTAAGATTGTTAAATATCTCTTCTTCGTTAGTGGCATTTAGGAACATCGAGTTTCTTACTGTGGTGGCTATGCTATTCATTGTGTTGATGGTGCATTTATGCAATATTTTCTGAACATTTTCATTAAAGCTGATTGCGAAATTGAGCAAAATGGTTTTTGTGTTTACGTTTTTAAAGTTTTGTATAATTGTATTGTTTGTTTTTTCCGATTATCTCTTTTATTTTTTTCGAGGTAACACGTGTATTGTTTCTGATTTCTATAAATTAAATACTGTAATAGTTATTTTTGGCACTATATATTTTTTTATTTAATAAATATCTAAATTTTTTGTTATTTGTTTCATATGTTTTGTTTTGAGGATTGTTTTTCCATTTTTTATAAAGCTTATCCGTAAAGTCACATTCTTTAATAATTATTTCGCTTATCCACGGATTATTGGATGTGGATTTAGTTTGTTTTATTGATCCTGTTGATTTATTGTGTATTTCACCGAACTTTTCATGAATTTTATTGTACATATCGTTAGTATTTTCACAATGATGTATAAGATCATTCCACCACTACAGTGAACAACAAAACTTATTAAAGCAAAACGCTCAATTAAGACACAAGAAAAAATAGAACAAAAATGGTAAAACGTTCACTACAGGGTCGGTTACTAGATTATCAACAGAAGCTTTTATGGCCGCCGTGGTGTTTGCACCGATCTCTATTCTGACTGTAGCACAAACTTCATTGGGGCAAACAAGAAACTTCAAACTCTTCACAACGAATATAAATCCTCAATTCCGAACGATATGCTAGTGCAGCTAGTTTTCAATGGCACAAAATGGCATTTTACTCTGCCATCCTCGCCACATTTTGGTGGTCTTTGGAATGCCGGCGTAAGATCCATTAAACATCACTTATAGAAGATAATGCTGAATCTCATACTTACTTACGAAGAAATATCTACGCTTTTGTCAAAAATTGAGATATCCCTTAATTTCAGACCACATTTCTTGATTGGCATTTCATTATTCATTCTATAGAATCGATCGTCTTAGCAGAGGGAAAATTGTGCAGAAACTTAAAAACCAATTTTGGCGCCGTTGGTCAAGTGAATGGTTATGTCGACCGCAAGCTAGACCTTAATGGTTAAAAATTACGAAGCATGCTAAAATCGGTGACTATGTCAGGGTATTTGATGAACGGTGCTGGCGAATAGCCTCTCGCTTGAGCTCAGGATTTTCGTTCCGGAAAGGACGGTAGTGTAGCACTATTTTCAAATGGCAAGATACTTAACCGTCCAGTATCAAAATTGCAACAAAATGGAAATTTTAAGGAAGTAAATACTGAATCGCTATCCAAATCTAATGCCTATTTATTCTTAGTAAGGAGAATGTTGGTAAACAAATATATTTTTTTCACCGTTACTACTTATTCGTGTTTCATTTAATATTTTTGTGATTTAATTGTTTTTTTATTATTGAATATACACTTAAAAGATTTTGTTTGTTCTGCTTAATTCCCTTTTTAAATAATAGATAAAAAATACTGAAATTTATTGTTGGAGGATAAGCTGTTCCTATGCGCATTTCACTGGTTGCTTAGGCCAGATCATCAGGAAACGTTCTCCTTAATAAATTTAGATCAGCAAACAAGACTACAGAGGGAATGAGAATTACCTACAAACACTCAAAAAGTCTTTTTTGCAACGATATCAAAGCTTAAACAAAATACCAAACAATAAATCAGTGATAAGTTTTTATCTTTTCTTTCCAACTAATTGTAGCGGGAAATGTAAGAAAAGATAAAAACTCATCACTGATCTATTGTTTGGTTTTTGTTTAAGCTTTGATATCGTTGCAAAAAAGACTTTTTGAGTATTTGTAAGTAATTCTCATTCCCTCTGTAGTCTTGTTTGCTGATAGCTTTGGCTTTTCTAAAATTATTTAGGAGAACCTTTCCTGATGATCTGGCCTAAGCAACCAGTGAAATGCGCATAGGAACAGCTTATCCTCCAAAAATCAATTTCAGTATTTTTAATCAATTATTTAAAAAGGGAATTAAGCACAACAAACAAAATCTTTTAATAAATAATAGTATTCCCAAAAACAACTTTGATAATAAAATTGAATATACATTTTAATTTGTTACTTTGCATTCTCGTTTTTTCTCATTACTCGTTTAATGTGCATGTTAATATTAAGTTATAGATTATGGCTCAAAACTGCGTATCAATCGATCGCTAGCCGAAATTGACTTCATAATTACATTTTCATATTCAAATTATTGTTTGCATTTCTTGTTTCTTTAATATATAAGGACATCTTTTTAATTGCTCTTTAATCTTTGAAAAGAAAATAAATATTGTTCCTGTGGTGCTGCATTTTTACTTAAATAAATAAAACAAACCCAACTACACAGTCTATACGACTTTTATAAGAAAAAACCCCGTTTGTTCGATTTACATAAAAATTCAAGTACAGAAAATGATTCAATATATTTTAAATACAAATAAATGCAATTTAAATTGCGCGTATAAAGCTCCAGTTAGCTGAAAGTAACAGTTAACTAACCGTACAGTAAAAAGGAAGAAACATCTATTTTCGACAGACTTAGACGTTACTGTTAAGTTATATCTTTCTGCTAACTCTCATTATTCTAATTGCTTTACATCTAACATCTGCATGAAACTTAATAATGATATTCATCAAACTTTCATTATTTTTTTGTATTCGCTTCGTTTGTATTCAGCAACAAACAATCGATATTTGAGAGACGCGTAAGATTAAGTTAGTTTATTCACTTATACAAGAGAATATGAACATTATCAACTCTAAAACAAAACAACCATTGAATAAATGTCGAAGTTCATGGAAAAACATATTGGGAGGTATTATTTATTCAGTTCCGCGATTGCTAGGAGCAATTCTAATGCGGAAGCAAAATTTTTAATTATTCATTCCGCACGTGACTAACGAATCCGAGCGTTTTTTAAATGAAAAAAAAAAATAAAACACAAAAAGGAATTTCGTTTTGTGAACAAAAAGATTTTGTATTAATTTCTTTTAGAAATCCACTGTACGCAACATTGCCGTCTTCTGTTAAAAAGTTTATTTATCAATATTTGTAAGTTTGGGCAAAAAATATATTGCAAAAAAATAAAGTAACCAAAATTTACGATTAATGCTGACTACTAAATAAAAAAATAAAAAATGTTGAATATAATAAAGTTGCTTATAAAAAGAAATAATTCCCAATATCTATTTATTAAAATAGTTGAGTTAAATACATTCAATTTATAAAGTATCACTATCCAGTGTGATTCAAAGAATGCTGACGAAGGCCGTAGCGGGCCAGAAAATGCATTACATTCTGCTGGTGTTAAATAATTGTGAATTTTTCTGTAAATACAATATACTTCATTGCTATCCAAATTAAGTATTTTGTTAGATCGCATATAAATGTTAATGCCTATTTATTACCATATGCAGATTGGGGTAACGGGATTATTGTGTCTACAACTAGTATATCAAATGCTCTTGTTGGGGTTGGTGTGAAAACAAGTTGTTCTAATTTTTTTGGTCTAACTTTATTTAAAATGCATTTGGGGCAATTTTTAACAAATATTCCAATGTCTTTTGTCATTTTCTTCCAGTAAAACTTAGTACGAAGCTTTGCATATAATTTCTTTTGGCCGCAGTGTCCGCCTAGGATAGGATCACTGTGGTATATTTGCATTAGCTCTTGCTTTAAATAATCTCTAAAGTTTTTAACATATTGGTACCGCGCTCTTTTAGTTCTTGTATTGTATAAATCATTGCAAAATAAATCATTTCTTGACCATTCTGCCCTGTAAATTTTTTGATTGTTGACTGTACTCTGCAGCCTCGAAAGCAAATAATCTAAGTTAATTGTTTCGTTAACAAACTTTAATTCAACAGTTAGCAGTTTTTAAATTTTCTAAAAAGGTTAATGCACAAAATTTTATCGCTATCATTAGTGCTTATTATTTTTGTTCTTATTTTTGGAATATTTTCGTCAAAATCATCTGAAAATTTTTCGTAAATTTTCAACTGGGCATCACTTGGTTTTTCAATTGACTGTTTCAATTTGGTTCCTCTTTTTTTGAGATTAAACGAGTTATTGCAAAAATTTGATCACTTGCATTCTTCAATTCGCTGATTGAAACTCTCGGCAAAGCATCAGCTCTTACAGTGGCCTGAGCTTTAATATATTCCACCGTAAAATTATACTCAGAAAGCTCCAAACGTATTCGTGTTAGCTTTGAAGAGGGGTCTTTGATATTAAAAAGATAGACTAGAGGTCTGTGATCTGATCGTACCATAAACTTAGTGCCATAGACGTATGGTCGAAATTGTGTTATCGCAAAATGAATCGGTAAAAGTTCAAGTTCTATTTTTGGCTATTTCTGTTCAGATTTTGAAAAGCTTTTCAAAGCGAAATAAATTGGTACGTCGTGGCCATTACAATTGCTCCACAATCCAGTTAGACGCGTCTACCGTTAATAGAAATGATTTAGAAAAGTCTGGGTATTGTAAGATTTTTGGTGTTAAAAGAGCAGATTTTAGGCTTTGAAAAGAGTTATGACATTTTGCATTCCAATCGAATAGGATTTTCTTCCTTGTCATTTTGTTTAATGGTGCTGCTAAAGTTGCAAAATTGGGTATAAATCTTCTTAATAATTGGCAATTGCCACAAAACGTCTGATTGAATCTTTATCAATTGGAATCAGATAATCTTTTATTGTTCTAACTTTACTATCGTCTGGTAATAGACCATTTGATGTACATTTATGACCTAGAAAAGTAACTTCAGGTCTAAAAAAGTTGCATTTATACGGGTTTCTCAATATGTCAAAAACGTCCCTTAGATTCCTTAAATGATGTTGTTTACAACAGCCAGTAATAATTATGTCGTCGACATATTAAAAAGCTTTACTAGGTGTGAGACCAGGAAATGCTATTGTCATCATTCGTGAAAAAGAGTTAGGCGCTACATTTAATCCAAAAGACAGGACTTTCCAACGAAATGAACCGATGTCAGCTAAAAGCGGTGATATCGCGAGAATTTGTATGCAATGGAATTTGGTGGAAACCAGAAAATAAATCTATAATTGTAAAATATTTTTCCCGTCCTAAATTATCTACAATGTAATCGATACGTGGCAACGGGAATTTATCGACGATAAGTTTTTTGTTTACTGCACGATAATCAACGCACATGCGATATGATTTGTTACACCAGTACTCTCTTTGGGAACCAAAATTAAAGGTCTATTAAAATTTTAACTGCTAGGTTCAATTAAATCGTTCTCTAGCAAATGTTTTACTTGTCTGTTAGGACGCCTATAGTTTTTAATATAAATTGGAAATGAATCCGTTAATCTGAGTTTTTGTTCATAAAAATTATTGATAGTCATTTTATCCAAGGAAAAAATATCTGCGTATTGTTCGCAAAGTGGAATTAAAATATTTTTTACATCATCAGGTATTTGACTTTTTAATATATTTATTAATTTAGTTTTAAGTATTATATTAGTTTCTACGTTTCTCTGCTCTGATCTTATCATTTCTGATACATTTGAATTCATCAGTAGTATTAAGTATTCTTAAAACAGGGTTGCTCGAGTCTATGATTCCTTTACTTATAAAAACGCCTTGGGGAATTTCTTGAGCGTTGATCAGCATCGGTTCAGTTATGTTTTGCAAATTGAAAATAAGGAACACCTCACTTCTAGGGGGTATTATACATGTATAGTCACCTGATCCGTGTAAAATTGGTATTTTTGAAATTGTGTTTTTTTGAATTAGCAGTTTTCGTAAAATTTTGATAATGAATTTTGCAGCTATAGTTTTTAAGAAAATCTTTTCACAAGATTACATTTGCCGGGATATTAAAATCATCACTGACTACGTGAAAAACTTGCGGTATTAATTGGTGAGATTATCAAACTTGTGCAAATTGCGCCTAGAGTAAAAATTGGATGTTTGGTTATACCAGTAATGGTAATTATTTGGTTGTCATTAACAACAGAATCAGAGTTAAGGTAAGAAATTTTAATTAAAGATATATCAGCTTGAGTGTGAACGAGATATGTACAAGACTGATGTGTGTCAATGCAATCTATTTTTATAAAATCGGCATAATTGAGATTTAATGTATAAATATTTTTTTAAAATTTGAATCTATTGACCCTGTTTTATTACTTGATTCTATTGATCCTCTTCTACTACCCTCAACGACGTTGAGGGACTTCCTCGTTTAAAGTCCTAACAGATGCTCCTGAGTTTCCATTATTACCATGGTAATTTGAATAATTTCTATTTTTTCCTCTTTAGTTTGATTGATTACTATTGTTACTATTATGATTATTTTGATTTCTATTGTTATATACATTATTGTGATTATATTGATTTCTATTGTTATAAAAAGTTCGGCTATTTCTTCTGGGATAATAACCTCCCCTTAAATTCCTGCACCCACGATATGAAGTACCACGAAAGTTATTTCGAAAATCTAAATTGTTCTCTTGATTAAAATTATTATTTCTATTTTTGTGATGATTTTGTAGTTCTAAAATCTGATGCTCTTTCGTTTCTGCTGTCTGCTCGACTATTAATTTTGCAACTACCACTTTCGGATCCGTAAAACCTGATTTAGCCAAAATAGATTTTACCAAATCTGATCTTGCATTAAGACGACATACCGACACTGTCTGCTTAATCGCCATTTCGTGAGCTATGCTCCTTGTGATACCTTCGATAGTTAATGATCGCTTTAGCGCATCTGCCAAATCTTCTGCCTGTTTTGCAAATTCTGTAAAATTATTGTTCCTAACAGTCAGTGCAGCAATTTTGCCTGCTATTATTTTGGAGTTATCTGGTTTAAGTTTTCCTTTTAGAGCATTTTTTATGTCGTCAACGGTACTTACGTTTTCCGGTAGAGCTTCACAAGCTTTGACCTACAATTTCGATTTTAAAAATGCATCGAAAGTGTTCTTGAGATGTTCGTCCGTTAAATCCTCTATTAAGGCAATTTTATCTAAAAAAGATTCTAAAGCTAGCGGGTTTCCGTCATAATTATCCCTAATGATATTGGCGCACATGCCAATATACGACCTTTTTTGTTCACTGGATGCCATGTTTGTTTCCAGATTGTTTGTAATACTGATATGATCTTGAGCTGTCCTATCGTTGGTTTCGCTTTCTGTTATAATGTTTTTCTGATCAGTTTCTTCTATACTAACCGTAATATCTTTTTCAGTTTTTCCAGCCTCTAAATCAGAATCTGACAAGATATTCTCGTTAACCAGTTCAAACATTTCAATTTCATGAGGTTTATTAATTCTGCAGTCCAATTTTCCAAAATATTTACAGTGCCATATCTGTCTATATGTATCTTCCTTAACAGTAGTTGATAGGTAATGTATATGTAAACTTGTATATGATTAAATTTCATTGTAACCATTGATTAATAAATGTATGTATTCTTTACTTTTTGATTCTTTTGTTGACAACGGGCGATTTTCTTTTCAACATTTTTCATTTTTCGAATTTATTCTTTGAGCTAAATTTCAGTTATTTATTTTATAAAGCTTTTTTGTAATAGTTCCATTCCTTAAATTTTTTTTAGGAATGTTGAATATAATAAAGTAGCTTATGAAAAGAAATAATTCCCATATTCTAAAATTCTTTTCTTAATTTCTTTTCTTAATCTTTGTTAAATGTTGGCATTTATTACAGTACTGTATTTTATTATGTTGATAACATTATCGAAAATGTTATTTAAAAATGTAGTTAATAGAATGAAAGCATTGAATTTTAAAAGCATAGTATTTATGAGTGTTCTCTTTATATGGGGGGGTTTCATGTCAAGTGACCCAAATTTTTACATCGATGACTTCCGAATTGGATGCACCAAGGTCCTATTGTTTTAGTCCTATTGGATAGTAGTTAACACACAAATTTTCAACAAGATCGGTCAAAAAGTTTCTGAGTAAGAGGGAGTCAAAATTTGACATTTAGGCCAAACAGGTGTTCTTTCTCATCCATGCAACTTATTATCTATTGGTGTTAGCAAAAGTTGTCCCAAACAAATTAGATAGCTATTTCTTCAAGCTTTCGAAAAAAATTTTTTTTGTTTTTTTTTTAGTTTATTAAAAATTTTTTTTTTTTTAAATTTAAAACTTATTTTTTTTTTTGAAGCGGGAATATTTTTTTTTTTTTTTGCTCAAAAGAAAGCTTAGATCTTATCCTTTAAGTTAGTTCTGGTCGCCTTTTGGGCTGCGAGTGGGTTATGTATAAAAAATTCTCGTTTTTTCTCATTATTCGTTTAATGTGCATGTTAATATTAAGTTATAGATTATGGCTCAAAACTGCGTATCAATCGATCGCTAGCCGAAATTGACTTCATAATTACATTTTCATATTCAAATTATTGTTTGCATTTCTTGTTTCTTTAATATGTAAGGACATCTTTTTAATTGCTCTTTAATCTTTGAAAAGAAAATAAATATTGTTCCTGTGGTGCTGCATTTTTACTTAAATAAATAAAACAAACCCAACTACACAGTCTATACGACTTTTATAAGAAAAAACCCCGTTTGTTCGATTTACATAAAAATTCAAGTACAGAAAATGATTCAATATATTTTAAATACAAATAAATGCAATTTAAATTGCGCGTATAAAGCTCCAGTTAGCTGAAAGTAACAGTTAACTAACCGTACAGTAAAAAGGAAGAAACATCTATTTTCGACAGACTTAGACGTTACTGTTAAGTTATATATTTCTGCTAACTCTCATTATTCTAATTGCTTTACATCTAACATCTGCATGAAACTTAATAATGATATTCATCAAACTTTCATTATTTTTTTGTATTCGCTTCGTTTGTATTCAGCAACAAACAATCGATATTTGAGAGACGCGTAAGATTAAGTTAGTTTATTCACTTATACAAGAGAATATGAACATACACAACTCTAAAACAAAACAACCATTGAATAAATGTCGAAGTTCATGGAAAAACATATTGGGAGGTATTATTTATTCAGTTCCGCGATAGCTAGGAGCAATTCTGGTGCGGAAGCAAAATTTTTAATTATTCATTCCGCACGTGACTAACGAATCCGAGCGTTTTTTAAATGAAAAAAAAAATAAAACACAAAAAGGAATTTCGTTTTGTGAACAAAAAGATTTTGTATTAATTTCTTTTAGAAATCCACTGTACGCAACATTGCCGTCTTCTGTTAAAAAGTTTATTTATCAATATTTGTAAGTTTGGGCAAAAAATATATTGCAAAAAAATAAAGTAACCAAAATGTTGAATATAATAAAGTTGCTTATAAAAAGAAATAATTCCCAATATCTATTTATTAAAATAGTTGAGTTAAATACATTCAATTTATAAAGTATCACTATCCAGTGTGATTCAAAGAATGCTGACGAAGGCCGTAGCGGGCCAGAAAATGCATTACATTCTGCTGGTGTTAAATAATTGTGAATTTTTCTGTAAATACAATATACTTCATTGCTATCCAAATTAAGTATTTTGTTAGATCGCATATAAATGTTAATGCATATTTATTACCATATGCAGATTGGGGTAACGGGATTATTGTGTCTACAACTAGTATATCAAATGCTCTTGTTGGGGTTGGTGTGAAAACAAGTTGTTCTAATTTTTTTGGTCTAACTTTATTTAAAATGCATTTGGGGCAATTTTTAACAAATATTCCAATGTCTTTTGTCATTTTCTTCCAGTAAAACTTAGTACGAAGCTTTGCATATAATTTCTTTTGGCCGCAGTGTCCGCCTAGGATAGGATCACTGTGGTATATTTGCATTAGCTCTTGCTTTAAATAATCTCTAAAGTTTTTAACATATTGGTACCGCGCTCTTTTAGTTCTTGTATTGTATAAATCATTGCAAAATAAATCATTTCTTGACCATTCTGCCCTGTAAATTTTTTGATTGTTGACTGTACTCTGCAGCCTCGAAAGCAAATAATCTAAGTTAATTGTTTCTTTAACAAACTTTAATTCAACAGTTAGCAGTTTTTAAATTTTCTAAAAAGGTTAATGCACAAAATTTTATCGCTATCATTAGTGCTTATTATTTTTGTTCTTATTTTTGGAATATTTTCGTCAAAATCATCTGAAAATTTTTCGTAAATTTTCAACTGGGCATCACTTGGTTTTTCAATTGACTGTTTCAATTTGGTTCCTCTTTTTTTGAGATTAAACGAGTTATTGCAAAAATTTGATCACTTGCATTCTTCAATTCGCTGATTGAAACTCTCGGCAAAGCATCAGCTCTTACAGTGGCCTGAGCTTTAATATATTCCACCGTAAAATTATACTCAGAAAGCTCCAAACGTATTCGTGTTAGCTTTGAAGAGGGGTCTTTGATATTAAAAAGATAGACTAGAGGTCTGTGATCTGATCGTACCATAAACTTAGTGCCATAGACGTATGGTCGAAATTGTGTTATCGCAAAATGAATCGGTAAAAGTTCAAGTTCTATTTTTGGCTATTTCTGTTCAGATTTTGAAAAGCTTTTCAAAGCGAAATAAATTGGTACGTCGTGGCCATTACAATTGCTCCACAATCCAGTTAAACGCGTCTACCGTTAATAGAAATGATTTAGAAAAGTCTGGGTATTGTAAGATTTTTGGTGTTAAAAGAGCAGATTTTAGGCTTTGAAAAGAGTTATGACATTTTGCATTCCAATCGAATAGGATTTTCTTCCTTGTCATTTTGTTTAATGGTGCTGCTAAAGTTGCAAAATTGGGTATAAATCTTCTTAATAATTGGCAATTGCCACAAAACGTCTGATTTAATCTTTATCAATTGGAATCAGATAATCTTTTATTGTTCTAACTTTACTATCGTCTGGTAATAGACCATTTGATGTACATGTATGACCTAGAAAAGTAACTTCAGGTCTAAAAAAGTTGCATTTATACGGGTTTCTCAATATGTCAAAAACGTCCCTTAGATTCCTTAAATGATGTTGTTTACAACAGCCAGTAATAATTATGTCGTCGACATATTAAAAAGCTTTACTAGGTGTGAGACCAGGAAATGCTATTGTCATCATTCGTGAAAAAGAGTTAGGCGCTACATTTAATCCAAAAGACAGGACTTTCCAACGAAATGAACCGATGTCAGCTAAAAGCGGTGATATCGCGAGAATTTGTATGCAATGGAATTTGGTGGAAACCAGAAAATAAATCTATAATTGTAAAATATTTTTCCCGTCCTAAATTATCTACAATGTAATCGATACGTGGCAACGGGAATTTATCGACGATAAGTTTTTTGTTTACTGCACGATAATCAACGCACATGCGATATGATTTGTTACACCAGTACTCTCTTTGGGAACCAAAATTAAAGGTCTATTAAAATTTTAACTGCTAGGTTCAATTAAATCGTTCTCTAGCAAATGTTTTACTTGTCTGTTAGGACGCCTATAGTTTTTAATATAAACTGGAAATGAATCCGTTAATCTGAGTTTTTGTTCATAAAAATTATTGATAGTCATTTTATCCAAGGAAAAAATATCTGCGTATTGTTCGCAAAGTGGAATTAAAATATTTTTTACATCATCAGGTATTTGACTTTTTAATATATTTATTAATTTAGTTTTAAGTATTATATTAGTTTCTACGTTTCTCTGCTCTGATCTTATCATTTCTGATACATTTGAATTCATCAGTAGTATTAAGTATTCTTAAAACAGGGTTGCTCGAGTCTATGATTCCTTTACTTATAAAAACGCCTTGGGGAATTTTTTGAGCGTTGATCAGCATCGGTTCAGTTATGTTTTGCAAATTGAAAATAAGGAACACCTCACTTCTAGGGGGTATTATACATGTATACCTGATCCGTGTAAAATTGGTATTTTTGAAATTGTGTTTTTTTGAATTAGCAGTTTTCGTAAAATTTTGATAATGAATTTTGCAGCTATAGTTTTTAAGAAAATCTTTTCACAAGATTACATTTGCCGGGATATTACAATCATCACTGACTACATGAAAAACTTGCGGTATTAATTGGTGAGATTATCAAACTTGTGCAAATTGCGCCTAGAGTAAAAATTGGATGTTTGGTTATACCAGTAATGGTAATTATTTGGTTGTCATTAACAACAGAATCAGAGTTAAGGTAAGAAATTTTAATTAAAGATATATCAGCTTGAGTGTGAACGAGATATGTACAAGACTGATGTGTGTCAATGCAATCTATTTTTATAAAATCGGCATAATTGAGATTTAATGTATAAATATTTTTTTAAAATTTGAATCTATTGACCCTGTTTTATTACTTGATTCTATTGATCCTCTTCTACTACCCTCAACGACGTTGAGGGACTTCCTCGTTTAAAGTCCTAACAGATGCTCCTGAGTTTCCATTATTACCATGGTAATTTGAATAATTTCTATTTTTTCCTCTATAGTTTGATTGATTACTATTGTTACTATTATGATTATTTTGATTTCTATTGTTATATACATTATTGTGATTATATTGATTTCTATTGTTATAAAAAGTTCGGCTATTTCTTCTGGGATAATAACCTCCCCTTAAATTCCTGCACCCACGATATGAAGTACCACGAAAGTTATTTCGAAAATCTAAATTGTTCTCTTGATAAAAATTATTATTTCTATTTTTGTGATGATTTTGTAGTTCTAAAATCTGATGCTCTTTCGTTTCTGCTGTCTGCTCGACTATTAATTTTGCAACTACCACTTTCGGATCCGTAAAACCTGATTTAGCCAAAATAGATTTTACCAAATCTGATCTTGCATTAAGACGACATACCGACACTGTCTGCTTAATCGCCATTTCGTGAGCTATGCTCCTTGTGATACCTTCGATAGTTAATGATCGCTTTAGCGCATCTGCCAAATCTTCTGCCTGTTTTGCAAATTCTGTAAAATTATTGTTCCTAACAGTCAGTGCAGCAATTTTGCCTGCTATTATTTTGGAGTTATCTGGTTTAAGTTTTCCTTTTAGAGCATTTTTTATGTCGTCAACGGTACTTACGTTTTCCGGTAGAGCTTCACAAGCTTTGACCTACAATTTCGATTTTAAAAATGCATCGAAAGTGTTCTTGAGATGTTCGTCCGTTAAATCCTCTATTAAGGCAATTTTATCTAAAAAAGATTCTAAAGCTAGCGGGTTTCCGTCATAATTATCCCTAATGATATTGGCGCACATGCCAATATACGACCTTTTTTGTTCACTGGATGCCATGTTTGTTTCCAGATTGTTTGTAATACTGATATGATCTTGAGCTGTCCTATCGTTGGTTTCGCTTTCTGTTATAATGTTTTTCTGATCAGTTTCTTCTATACTAACCGTAATATCTTTTTCAGTTTTTCCAGCCTCTAAATCAGAATCTGACAAGATATTCTCGTTAACCAGTTCAAACATTTCAATTTCATGAGGTTTATTAATTCTGCAGTCCAATTTTCCAAATATTTACAGTGCCATATCTGTCTATATGTATCTTCCTTAACAGTAGTTGATAGGTAATGTATATGTAAACTTGTATATGATTAAATTTCATTGTAACCATTGATTAATAAATGTATGTATTCTTTACTTTTTGATTCTTTTGTTGACAATGGGCGAATTTCTTTTCAACATTTTTCATTTTTCGAATTTATTCTTTGAGCTAAATTTCAGTTATTTATTTTATAAAGCTTTTTTGTAATAGTTCCATTCCTTAAATTTTTTTTAGGAATGTTGAATATAATAAAGTAGCTTATGAAAAGAAATAATTCCCATATTCTAAAATTCTTTTCTTAATTTCTTTTCTTAATCTTTGTTAAATGTTGGCATTTATTACAGTACTGTATTTTATTATGTTGATAACATTATCGAAAATGTTATTTAAAAATGTAGTTAATAGAATGAAAGCATTGAATTTTAAAAGCATAGTATTTATGAGTGTTCTCTTTATATGGGAGGGTTTCATGTCAAGTGACCCAAATTTTTACATCGATGACTTCCGAATTGGATGCACCAAGGTCCTATTGTTTTAGTCCTATTGGATAGTAGTTAACACACAAATTTTCAACAAGATCGGTCAAAAAGTTTCTGAGTAAGAGGGAGTCAAAATTTGACATTTAGGCCAAACAGGTGTTCTTTCTCATCCATGTAACTTATTATCTATTGGTGTTAGCAAAAGTTGTCCCAAACAAATTAGATAGCTATTTCTTCAAGCTTTCGAAAAAAATTTTTTTTGTTTTTTTTTTAGTTTATTAAAAATTTTTTTTTTTTTTAAATTTAAAACTTATTTTTTTTTTTGAAGCGGGAATATTTTTTTTTTTTTTTTTTTTTTTGCTCAAAAGAAAGCTTAGATCTTATCCTTTAAGTTAGTTCTGGTCGCCTTTTGGGCCGCGAGTGGGTTATGTATAAAAAAAAAATAATTTCTAAGTCAAGACAAGGATTTTTCAATTTTTAGCATATGCACTATTTTGAATTTTTTCCTATTTGTGTGTAAGTGTTTCTAAAATCTTAAAAATAAAACTTATGCTGATAAACTAGGCAAATTAACCTTTCCGGGGGCATATAACATACCTAACTAGCATTTCATACCCTCGATATTGTAATACCCACAATATGTTAATCCCAGGAATAAAATCACTTTTTTTTCTATAGAGATGTTGACAAATTAAATTTTTAATTTATGTGTAATAATAATTAAATTAATATAAAATAATTATAATAAAAACAAAAAGATAAGTAATCTAAAAAATTTAATCTTAATCACATAAGATCCTTTAATAATTTTTTTTAAATTAATTTTTTTTTTTTTTTAAATTTAAAACTATTTTTTTTAAGGGGGTACTTTTTTTTTTTTTTTTTTTTTTGCTCAAAAGGAAGCATATGTCTTTTCCTTTAAGGAAGTTCTGGTCGTTTTTTGGACCGCCGCGAGTGGGTTGGGTATAAAAAAAAATAATTTCTAAGTCAAGACGAGGATTTTTCAATTTTTAGACTGAAAGATGCACATTGAAAAAAATAATTTCAAATGTGCATGATTTTGTGGAAGAAATGTGTAGAGGATTGCTAAATTTAAGAACCCATGACTTTTTAGTCAAAGATCATTTGTCATTCTTTAATGATTTGAAGATACATTTGAAGTCTGGGGAAATCGTTATTGCGTTTGATTTCGCAGAGTACTATAAATATATTCTTCAGGATGCCATACAGTCATTCCACTTCAATCACGACCAAGCAACTATATTTACAGTAGTTATTTACTACATGAAAGATGAAAAACTGGACCACAAAAGTATGGCAGCAAAATCCGACGATTTAAAACATGATGCCGTTGCAATTTATGAATACCAGAAGATAATACTTAATTATCTAAAATCTAAATTTTCAGTAGAGAAAGTATACTACGTTTCTGACGGAGCTCGTCAACATTTTAAAAACAAAAGTAGCTTCGCAAATCTGATAGCTCACGAAAAGACATTTTGGAGTGCCAGCTGAGTGGCATTTTCATCCTACTGTTCATGGTAAAGGAGCATGTGATGGTGTTAGAGCAAACCTCAAAAGAAATGCAGCAATGTATCCCACAGTGCTCTCATCAAGATCGCATCTTAGATGCGACTGCTTTCTTGCATTGGCCAAAGAATTATTGTTAAGAAACTAAAATAGTTTTTTGTAGCAAAGAGGATCATGAGTAAACATTAAAAAACTGAAGAGCAGATTCGATGCTGCGAAAACAATCGAAGGCACCGCTCAAAACCATGCTTTTATACCGATTGTCGATGGAAGACTTAAGTTATACATAACCCACTCGTGGCCCAAAAAGCGACCAGAACTACCTTAAAGGAAAAATCCTAAGCTTTCTTTTGAGCAAAAAAATGTACCCACATAAAAGAAATACGAAATAGTTTAAAACTTAAAAAAAAAATTTATTTAAAAAAACAAAAAAAAATTTATTAAAGGATCTTATGTCATTAAGATTAAATTTTTTAGATTATTTATCTTTTTGTTTCTGTTATTATTATTTTATATTAATTTAATTATTATTACAAATAAATAAAAAAAATTTAGGCCCTAATCATGTACAACGCAGCGCAACGCCAAACAATAATATTGAAAGCACAAACAATGTCATAAATATTTTGTAATTTTGTTGTTGCTTTCAACAGAAATTCATGTACCGTTTTAAAATTTTCAACGACACAAGCAATGGAGCGCTTGAAATTTTAAGACGCAATGTGAATTTCTGTAGAAAACAACAACAAAATTACAAAATATTTATGACATTGTTTGTGCTTTCAATGTTATTCTATGGCGTTGCGTTAGTTCTGTGGCGTTGCGCTGCGTTGTACATGATTAGGGCCTTAATTTGTCAACATCTCTATAGAAAAAATGATTTTATTCCTGGGATTAACATATTGTGGGTATTACAGTATCGAGGGTATGAACTGCTAGTTAGGTATGTTATATACCGTCGGAGAGGTTAATTTGTCAACATAAGTTTTATTTTTAAGATTTTAGAAACACTTATGTACACACAAATAGGAAAAATTCAAAATAGTGCATATGCTAAAAATTGAAAAATCCTCGTCTTGACTTAGAAATTATTTTTTCTTACATAACCCACTCCCGGCCCAAATAGCGAACAGAACTTACTTAAAGGAAAATACCTAAGCTTTCTTTTGAGCAAATAAAAAAATACCCGCTTCAAAAAAATAAAAAATAAGTTTTATATTTAAAAAAAAAAATTTTAAATAGTGTAAAAAAAAACCCAAAAACTTTTTTCGAAAGCTTGAAGAAATAGCTATCTAATTTGTTAAATTTTGCTAACACCAATAGATAATATGTTACAAGGATGAGAAAGAACACCTGTTTGGCCAAAATGCCAAATTTTTACTCCTTCTCACTCAGAAACATTTTGACCGAACTTGTTGAAAATTTGTGTCTAAACTACTATCCAATAGGACTAACCTTGGTGTAATTTCATCCAAATCAGGAGACATCGATTTCAAAAGTTGGGTCACTTGACATGAAATACCCCATATACAAAATTATGCTTTTCTCTTCTTTTTCTTATTTTAAATATTTTTTTTGCATCGGTTTGTTGAAATCGTATTTTGTTTTGTTATAAAGTTTATTCTTATTAATGTCTTTTGTTCAAATAAATTTAAATTTGTTTGTATGTTGGTATTATGATGCAAAAATAGTTACCGTTATAATTTTTTGGTGTTTGCAATATGTATTTTTTTTTGTTGTTCGTTTGACTTTTTATCTCAGTCGTTTTTCCAATATCATATTTTGTTTCATAACATGTTATCACTGTTTCACTGTGTAATTATTTTGACTTGTTTGCTATGTTTGCACACTTTCTGGTACAGTCATGTTTTAGTTTATTTTTTTTAATTAAAAAAAAATTATTTTTGTTTTTTATTTGGTTATTAAGAAATTATACTTTTCACCGTTTAATTTCATTAATTATTGTTTCAAAGTTTTGTACTATACCTATTTGGTATTTAAATGAAGAAAAAAATGGTTCATGTACCAGCTTTAAGATTGTATTTACATATGTGGTAACTTTGCTTGTAATTTATATAACTACACACGATTTTTATTTAAATTTTTTTTACACATATTGCTGTAACACAGTATAAAACTATAAATATTTTAAAAAAAATTTTGCTTTTCCCCCTCCCCCTTTTTTTGTACTTCTTAAATACATTATATTTTTGGTTATTGTCATTTTATTTAATCTTTTCCTTGTTATTTATTCCATCTTTTTCCCCACCATTTTTTTCTCCTACTTTTGGTTTTGTCTTTTTTATATTAACATTTTTTTTACTGTTTTTGATCTGCGATTAAACATTTTTTTCCACATTGTTAAAAAATTGTTATTTTTTAACCACCTTATGTTGTTTTTTTTCTTAACTTTTTTCAGTTTCACATTTTAAATTTCTTACATATTTTTTTTTTAAACTCTTGTTAAATAAGCTGTCTTGGTCGCCATGTGATGCGTGATCTTTGTTAAGAGAAAATGTCCTCTTTGGAAGAATACAAGAGTTTTGAGTTTCCTTTCAAACACTTTAATCTGAAGGAAATTTATTTGTATTTTTGGTTTTTCCTGACAAGCAATTTAACCTGCAGGATAGTGTACCAAATAAAACACAGTTAAAAATTGCGTTTCTAAAAGCACACTGAAATGCCAACATTTATTTTACATACTTTTATATTAAAATTATGCTTACCTACAACAATAATAAAATATATACACTTAACAGTAGATTAATGGTAAAAGTTGCAACAAAATTTAATGCTTAATACAACAATAATAAGTAAATGCTTAATAAGTAATTATTTGTACAATAAAAAACTTGACCTATTTAAAAAACATAGCGCTTGCTAAACAGAAGTTATTGACTTAAGAAAGTGAATAATACAACAATTTTATGATTGCGACATTAATAAAAAGAAGCAAATGCAATGAACTTATATTTGTTGATTACGAAATTTAATTCTTGCAAATAAACAAAAGAACATAATAACCTAATATGTATTAACATGCTCACCCGGTTGAGTGTAGCTCAAAAAAAAAAAAAATAAATAAGCCAAATACAATAAAATTTTTTTGTTTTTATATAAAGCACTGACCAATGAGTTGGTGACGATTTGATGTTTTTTGTGCTGAGCTAGCATTCCTTATCGTCTGATTGAAGTTGTGTGGATTTTTTGCTTTTATTTAGTCAATTGTTGATGTTTGTTAAATGTGGACGGTGAACTATGAGGTTGATTTTTCTTGGCGAGGTGTGGGAATTGGAATTGCAACCCTTGCAGATTTTTGTCTTCCTATGAGGTAAATTAGAATGCCAAGCTAAGAATGCCATATTGATTGCGAGTGTTGTTGATAAGCAAAAGCGACGAACGCGTTTTTATTGAGATTAACGTGTTGTTAACCCAATGTGTTATTGGGATAAGGTTAAATATGTCAAACCTCTCACGTTCAAGTAATGGTAAGGTTATACTAAATACCACTGTATTTTGGGTGGGTCCTCCTTTAATTTTCATAAGCTTGTACAACTGTAACGTATCTTCTGGATTTACAGGCAATGCTAGTGACTCAGGTAAATGGAATCGTATTTTTTCCACTGCATCTTGTAACTGGCTAGGAGTCAGGAGTAACGGACTGATGATGCCGTGGTGAGTACTTGTGAGTACGTTAAGTATAGAAGATTGCGTATGTTGTAGGTTCGCTGTTATGATTGGTAGAGTTTGTTCTGATTGTAATCTGCCTGATTGGCGATAATTCTGTTCTGTATCTCCGTAAGTTGAAAATCGATTTGAGCGAATTTTTTCTTTACTGCTTCTTGATCCGACTTCATGATATTTATTGTGGAATCGATAATTGAAGTCGTATTTTTCAACAGATTGAGCAGGTGTGCTTCATTTTCCTTAACTTTTGATATTGTTTGTGCCATGTCCTCAGCATATTTGGAATACAGTACGCCAAATAGTGAGTGTGCAATATTTCCAACTAGGTCTGTCACTGCCCTCTTCTGCCGTTTACCGGAGATTAACAGGCTGTCCCTAGTCAGTTCTGCTTCAATGTGCTCAAAGTAGTTTACCAGATTAGTGCATGTGGCGCCTTCTTGAATTTGCGTACATAAGTAGTTAGGTGTTTGTGTCTCTCCCGAAAGTATTGTTAATTCAGACCAAAATTCTTTTAGGTCATAATAAACAACGAATTGCCATTCTGTGGGTGATAATGCTACTGATCCAATTCCTTCGAAATGTATGCCTAATTGATTTCCAAATTTTGTGTTGTGTATTTGTGCTCCTAATGTAAACGGAAGTAGCATTATTGCTATCATGACGGTGAAGATGTTGTGATTTAAAGAGAGGCACCTTCTCTTTTTAGGAATTTCATTGTCATTGTTTTGAGACGTAGTTGTTTCTTGGGAATCGTCTTGGTTAGTGGTTACACAAGATTCCGTATTGGTGACTGGTAGTGGTGCTAATCGAGCAATTGGTCTTCTGGAAACACCTTTTGATGTTCTGACGTAAGCTACTCGCACAAAGCCGTCATTTCCTTGATATATTTTTACAATCCTTCCTAACGGCCACTGTAAAGGTGTTGTGGTATCTTATTTTAAGATGACCATATCACCAGGTTTTATGTTATTTTTTTGTGCTTTCCACTTATGTCTGTATTGAAATTCACATAGATACTCTCTCGACCATCTTCTCCAGAACTCTTCCTTTATATAAGTAACCAACTTCCATCTAGTTAGCAGGTTGGTTGTGTGCCTCCTATGTCTTCTTGAGCACTGCGAGCTTCCCCAATGAGAAAAAGACCGGGAGTTAGTGCAGCCAAATCGTTCGGATTGTCCGACATTGGACTTATTGGGCGAGAATTAAGAATACCTTCAATCTCTATTACCACAGTATCAAGTTCTTCGTACGTTAATGTTGCTGTTGATACACTTCTCACTAGAAGATGTTTTGCTGATTTAACTGCATCTTCCCATAAGCCTCCAAAGTGGGGCGCTCTTGGTGGGATTAAATTTTTTTTTTTTTTATTATTCCTACACTAAGTCCCACGAAGCTTTTTGCTTGTCTGCAGGAGACCAGATTCTCTGGCGGGAATCGAACCCGCAAGCCTATCGGGGCACCCAATGAAACATGATTCCCCTGGAGGTACATTCTTTGTTGATTTTTTCATGAGCTAAATTTTCAAACAGTGGTTCTGACAGCTCCTTAAGTTGATTTTTTGTACCAACGAAATTTGTTGCGTTGTCACAGTACAGATTTCTGCAGTGACCCCTGTGGCTTGTGAATCGCTTCAATGCGCCTGTAAAGGCTTCAGTGGTTAAATCACTAACTAATTGTAAGTGCACAGCTTTAGTAGCGAAACAGCAAAATACAGCGATGTAGGACTTTTGCGAACTTTTTCCTCTTATTTTATAATGAATAAAAAATGGTCCACAAAAGTCAAAGCCAGGTTTGATGAATGGCCGAGCTGGGGTGATTCGGGTTGATAGCAAGTTTCCCATTATTTGGCTTAGCTCTTGTACATTTGATGCAGTGTTGTACAATTGATTTTACTGCTTAATTTCCCTTGACTGGCCAATACCTTTACCGTAAATGGGCTAAAAGAGCTTGAGGTCGACAGTGTCGATTGTTCACATGCACCATCTGCATTAGTAATTTTGATATTGGGTCATTATAAGGAATTAACATTGGGTGTTTTGCGTCATACGGTAATGTTGATGATTTTAAGAGTTCTTTTTCTCTAATAAACCCATTAGAGTCTAAAAATGGAGTAAGATTGTTGAATGGGCTGCTTTTGTTCACATCCTTATGTTTCTTCAAATATTTTAATTCTTTCTCCAAGTCTGACTGTTGCATTGCCCTTATGATAACTGTAAGAGCTTGTTCTATTTCATGAATTGATAATTCGAGTTTGCGCTGTTGATTGCGCTTTCTGGTATTATTGATAAATCGGAGTATATATCCTGTCACTCATTGCAGTGTTCTGAAAGATCCATTGTGGTGTATAGTGTAGATAATACTTGTTGATCACTTGTGGTTGTGACAGCAGTTATTTTCTTCCATTCCATGTTAATGTCATCACTGATGGCTTGAGATTTTGAGAATTTTTGTGGCCAAATCCCTTTTTGCTCACATAGAAAGATGGGTCCGTAGAACCATAAGGGGTGTTCGGGTAATTTTCTTGGCAAAAGACCACGTAACAGAACGTCTGTGGGGTTATCCTTTGATCTTACATGTCGCCATTGTTCAGCAATAGACAATTCTTGTATTATGACGATGGTATGATGACGATGGTGAGTGGATCCAGGCCAAGACTATTTCAGAGTCTGTCCATAAGTATGTGGGGTATTTTGAAGTTGTAAGTCCTTTTTAACACTTGATGTTAACTGAACGGCTAACAGTGCTGCGCATAGTTCGAGTCGAGGAAGAGTCTGGTGCTTTAAGGGTACTACCCGTGATTTCGCACAAAGTAGTCCAACTGTCACTTAATTGTTTTTGATGACTGATCTGAGATAGACGGCTGCACCATATGCCTTTTCTGATGCATCTGCAAAGGCATGAATTTGTAGATTTGACGATATTTGTCCTTTGAACATGTGTCTTGACAATTTTAAATTGTTGACATACTTAAGGACACTGCGGAAGGTGATCCATCTTGTGCGAAGGTCTTCTGGTAGCTCGTCATCCATGCTTAGCTTTTGTTGCCATAACTCTTCAATAAATATTTTTTCCTTGACTACAATTGGTAATTATAATCCCAACGGATCAAATAGAATAGCTAAATCTGAGCAGACGGTTCGCTAAGTAACCTGTTGAATTTCCCTTAAGCAGACTTTACCACAGAATTGATCAGTTTTTGGCATCCATGTTAGTCCAAGGGTTTTGACCGTTTGGTTATTTTCGTTAGTGAAGTCAAAATTGACTTCTTGTTGTTCTTCTATAGTGTTTTGTAGCAGCTTCTGGTGATTTGCGGTCCATTTTTGTAGCTTAAGACCATGCTTGCTTAGGATATGGTTTAGTTCTGTTGATATTGTTACAGCTGTATGCAAGCTATTATTTCCCCCGATTCCATCATCCACTTAGAAATTGTCAAGCAGGAACCTGGCGCCATACGGGTATTTTGTCAGATTTGATTCACCAATTTTTTGTAGACATTTTGTTGCTAAGTATGGTGCAGATCGGGTTCCATAGGTGATCGTGTATAGCTGGTAGTATTTTATTGGCATCGTTGGGTCTTCCCTCCAGATGATTGTTTGAAATTTTCTGTCTTCTGGTTGTACAGGGTGTTTTTTTTACAGGTTTGTTTTTCGAATAGAGATAAAACTGGCATTTTGTGGTCAAATCTGGCAACTCTAATGTCATTTATGTTCAGTTTGGTTTGCCATTTCATCATGAACAGGTTGACAAAAGAACAACGCTTGCAAATCGTGCAAATTTATTTCGAAAATAACGGTTCAGTTCGCGAAGTTTACCGCAAGCTCCGTCCATTTTATGGTCGACATAATCGTCCATCAGATCAATTAATTCGGTTAACCATCGATCGTTTTCGCACTACGTTTACTCTATGTGATAATACGCATCCGCAGAGACGTCGAACAGTGCGCACCGAAGAAACAATTGTCGCTGTACAGCAAAGTGTTGAAGAGGACCCGAATGAATCGATTCGCCACCGTGCACAGCAATTGGAGCTTTGTCCATCAACTTTATGGAAGATTTTGCGCAAAGATCTTGGCTTGCGACCTTACAAGATCCAGCTTGTGCAAGAATTAAAGCCGCGAGACCATGCAATGCGTCGTGATTTTGGTGTATGGGCCAAAAATGAGATTGATCTCGATGCTGATTTTCATCGCAAAATTTTGTTCAGTGATGAGGCTCATTTTTGGTTGAATGGCTACGTCAACAAGCAAAATTGCCGAATTTGGAGTGAAGAGAATCCACATGAGACCCTTGAGACGCCATTACATCCACAAAAACTGACTGTTTGATGTGCTCTATGGGCTGGTGGAGTCATTGGGCCATACTTCTTCCGAAATAATGCTGGAGAGCCAGTTACCGTTAATGGATACCGGTATAGAGCCATGATAACCGACTATTTTGTTCCCGAATTGGATGGCATGAATGTGGATGAGTTGTGGTTCCAACAAGATGGCGCTACATGCCACACAGCGCACGCCACAATCGATTTATTGAAGGAAACATTCGATGAGCGCATAATTTCGCGGAATGGACCTGTCAATTGGCCACCAAGATCGTGTGATTTGACACCATTGGATTATTTTCTTTGGGGATATGTGAAGTCGCTCGTCTACGCCAACAAACCAGAAACGTTAGGGGAATTGGAAGCCAACATTCGTGGCGTTATTGCCGACATACGGCCCCATATGCTCGAAACAGTGGTTGAAAATTGGACCTGTAGAATTGGCTTTATTCGAGCCAGCCGCGGCGGCCACATGCCTGAAATCATATTTAAACATTAATGGCATAAAATTATCCTTCCAATAAAGCCAAATTGATGGTCATTAAAACGATTTTATTGTGTTTTATTTCAATTCGAAGTTCTATACCACTGAAAAAAACACCCGATATGAGGAATTGCCGATACATCTTTTCGATGTCAGTTGTAAAAACAAAACGTGGTAGACGGAAGCGAAGAAGAATAGAAAATAGCTTGCTTTGCACTCTGGGTTCTGTGTGCATTATATCATTCAGTGACACGCCATATGAAGTTTTAGTAGAGGCATCAAATACCACTCGTAGTTTGGTTGTGGTACTTTCAGGTCGAAGTATGCAGTGATGAGGAATAATATAATTTGGCCTTAAAATGGAATTTATGTCAATTTGTGTCATGTGCCCTAAAGCTTCATACTCCTCCATAAAGTTTACGTATTGTGCCTTAATTTCTGGGGCCTTGGCTAACCTTCTTTCCAGTGTAAAAAATCTGTTGAAGGTTTTGTGTGACTCTCCCAATATATCAGGGTTGTCGCAGAATGTAATTTTTACCATATATCTCCCATCCTTGTCAGTTGTACGAGTTTGCAAAAAATTATCTTCGCACTGTTTGTCTGAGGTCGACAGGCTTTTGTCGAATTGGTTTAGATTATCGAGCTCCCACATTTGAGCAATGGCATGTTCTTAATTAGTATCATCTTCGGTGCACATACCACACACTGCAGTTGATGATGCGTGTCCTCCTACCTTCCCAGCAATAACCCAACCCAATAACGTATTTTGTATAATTGGCAAATCCCTACCAAGTTTGACCTGTCCCACTGACACTAACGTGGCAGGACGGTTAAGTTCTTGATCGGCTACCACCATGTCTTTCGGAATTGATCAATGCTCAATGTTGATTGGTTGCGATGGTTGAGGCGAAATTATTTGTGGAAGAACTGACGCCTCAAGTCGTGTAGTAAAGTTGTTTATGCGTAAAGCTATGTTGTCACGATGTTGCACTCTAGTGTTACTTGATCCGATACCACTGAGGGAGATTAAGGTTGGTTTTGGTAAGATTCCAAGACGTTAAACTAACCGTTCGCTGACAAGATTTAGCTGTGACCCGGAATCAAGAATTGCCCAGCACTACATCTCTGTTTTGTTTGATTGAACCTTAATCATTGCTGTTCCCAGAAGGACGTTACTATTTGTTAGAGAAAGTTTGGAAGCAGCAAGCGATGTGGCATTTGTATGAATTGGCTGTGCGCTGACTAAACTTTCTTCTGAAGTTGATTTATGTGTAATATTTGCTGCTGTTGCGACTTGGTTCTGCTTTATGGCTTCCAGATGCAAAGGAGTGTTCGTTTTTTTGTTGCACTTTATGCAACTTTTAAGGATGCAAGATTTCGCATTATGACCAGGCTTTAAACAGTTCGCACAGCGCTTTTGTTTTGAACAAATTTAAGCCTTAATACAGGTGACTGCTGAAGAAATCGTTTGCATGCAAATAATGGGTGATTTCCATATTTGCAAATAATGCTGCAAGAGTTGCCTTGACGCTCTGAAGTGATGGAACTACACACTCTTGACTTGGATTGTGCTGATTTTTCCTTTTCAGCCATTGATTCCATGGATTGAAATACCTTTCTAAAAATGTTAAGAATTCTTTAATGGTTGGGACTTCTCTTGGCTGTGCAAGTAATTGCTCGTAATGTAGCCGCGTGCTTTGATCCAATTTCTTAAGCAGCAAATGAAGCAATAGTGGTTCCCATGATGAGGTGTCAACATTAAGATTTCGAAGTGATAAACCCACTTTTGGGTTTTATCATGCAGCGACTTGTAATTATCACTTGGTGTCTTGGTCGGAGCATCGACTAGCTCCTGGATGAGTTTGCCCACCAGTAATCCTTTATTGTTGTAGCACTCTTCCACAACGGACCACTCAGCTTCAATGTTTTCTACTGTGGTGGCGAAATGTTTGACTTAATTTGCAGCTTCCCCCAGTTAATGTGTTTTTAAGTACCACATTTTTTGGACGTTAGGAATCGGTTGCTGAATGATTAGGGATGAAAACAGGTCTTGAAATTCCTTCCTCTTCATGTAGTCTCCTTTAAATTTTGGTATTGCTCTTTTTGGAATTGGTACTGTGGATGTTTCTGAAGGCCCATTGTTATGCCCATAATGACCCTGAATTGTTGAGTTCTTTCTGGAGGCTCCCCTGACCTGTCTATCGAGCTGGATAAACCTAACCATATTGTACCCGTGTTGAATGGCTTCACCGCATAGTTCCACTATTTGGTAGCCTTCGATATCCTGCCATAGCCTTTTTGCAGCTAAGGCATCTTCATGGGTAAAATTGTCTTCCAATAGTCGGCTTATGGATGACATCATGGCCGCTTGCCTTCGCATGAGTCTCACCAGCTCACCATTTGGTGCCGTGGCTTCCTCAACGGCAGTAGCCTGACACTGATCGTCTGGGCTGTGCTTCATGGATCGTTTCGTGGCTTCAGGAGGGACTATTTTTAGCATTGATGTTTCAAATTCCTCCTTGTATTGCTGCACGATGTTCATTATTGATGTATAATAGCCCTTTCGGAAGTAGTCATGATCGAATGGAAGCTTCTAGAGTAACCGGTTAATTTCAAATTTTGCCCACTCCTCGTCTAACCTTCTCAGACGCTCTTGAAAGTAGCTGGTCGATGTCTTCCTAGAAGCTGGATCCTTTTTGTAGTTGTGGATGACGGCTTCAATCCTTTGGCCAGTGTGTGGTTGGCTATTGATTAGGTCTTCGAACGAGGTCATGTTGATTCGTATCCCTTGCTCCTTGCTAGTTCAAAAGTAGAATGATAATACTGTGCTTGATACAGGATCACGCCGGGGTCACCAAAATGTTATGAGAAAATGTCCTCTTTGGAAGGATACAAGAGTTTTGAGTTTCCTTTCAAGCACTTTACCCTGGTGGATCTTTGTCTGTTTTTCTGACAAGCACTTCAACCTGCAGGATAGTGAACCAAATAAAACACATTTAAAAATTGTGTTTCTAAAAGCACACTGAAATGTCAACATTTACTTTAGTAAAATTATGCATACCTACAACAATAATAGAATATATACACTTAACAGTAGATAAATGCTAAAAGGTGCGACAAATTGAAATGCTTATAACAACAATAATACGTAAATGCCTAATAAGTAATTATTTGTACTATAAAAAACTTGACTTAATAAATAAAAGTGCTTGCTAAACATAAGTCATTGGCTTAAGAAAGTGATTAATATAAAAATTTTATGATAACGACATAAATAAAAAGAAGGTAATGCAATGAACTTATATTTATTGAATACGTAATTAAATTCTTGCAAATAAACAAATAAACAAAAGAACATAATAAACTTATATGTATTAATCATCTTTTTTAAATAAAACAACTTTGATTAAAGTTCAAAGAAGACTTCTCATTTATTTGTTCTATTTTATGTTAAATACTTAACGAATATAATTAATAGATTTAAATTTCAGCTTTGTATGTTAAGGTAGTATATATAATAAAGTATGTACTTAGATTAAGCGGATTCACTACTAAGTATCGGTATCGTATCTGCTAAAAGTCGTATCGTTACGCCCTAATAAAAACAATACGAAATGAAAATAAGGAAATTTTAAGTTTTTAATGGTAGTAGAGTTAAACGGTAAAATAAGTAACCATAAACATATATAAATGTATTTAAAACAAATTAAAACAGTTAATCTAAAAGTATTTGTACTATTTTTAATTTATATCTTCTAGAACTTTAACAAATATAGTCGTATGTCATCCTTACCAACAAGTATTATAGAAAAACGCTCCGAAGCCTTTTCGGGTGATCCAGAACAAGAGGATAATCAGATTTTAACTGAGCTAAATGATGTCGAACTTGTAATGCGCCTGTCTTCAAAGTCAGTTGCATCTGATACGATTTCTCAAAATCAACATATTGGGCAACAAATTTTGAAACAGGTTACAGCAATTCCACTTACACATGTTGAGACGTCAGCAACAGCAACAGTTACTATCGCTCATCAACAGTACAGCATCTCCAACTTGCAACATTTACATAGTTTTCATAATCAGCATATTAATCAAAATTCATTTTTCAACAACCATTCTACACCATTTAGTGTAACTGATATACTCAGCCCAATTGAAGAATCCTACCGAAAATTGGAAGCAAACGGAAATCCTGCATCACCTTTCCGGTAATATAAATAGATTTTAGTATAAGGGTGAGTACATCAGTGCTTGTTGCAATTTAAATGAAAACCATGCTAACTCGTTTTATTTGGATGCCCCAAATCGTTTATTTTGACCACTCCAAATATGTAAAAGCGTTTAATAGTTTAACTAGTTCAACCCCGTGCGCTCGCTACCCTCATTAAAATAAAATATATAATTTTTTAAACAAAGATCTGGTGCAAAAAGTTTGTATACTCTTAACGTAGAAGTACATAACGCTCGTTAGTGCGGGCTCGCTCTGTAGACCTCTGTCAATAAAAGTTAAACTAATGTTTTTTCATAAAACAAAATACACAAAAAACTTTTTGACGCGTACGCGGCAGAAAGTTGGTTAACTTTAAACTTTTCAACGCGTTGTGTATTTTTGACAACAAACAAGTTAGAGTGCTATATTCGGCTGTGCCGAATCTTTGATACCCTCCACCGACAGGAGTGCGCTATATATGATAAATATATATATATTATTAACTAAGCTCACAAAAACGAACGTCAGCATTAAAATTGGTTGCAGTTTAGACCTGAATTAAATTATTGACCGACAATAAGAAAATTTTATGCGTTTCTTGTTAGAACTTTGAACATGCTTGAGTAAAATATCATTATTCGTAAAAGTTTTAGCCGAACTAAAATAATTTTTAGGAGCGTTATTTGTATTGGACCTATCGTAAATTATGCCCCAATCATCCCAACATTCTGAAAACTGATTTCTAATATTACAAAAAATAAATAAGAATAAATTTCAATACAGCAGTGTAATTAGTTTTAGCGTTAACAGTAAATTTCACAAATTTGCATGATAGTTTTTCTTGCCATATGAATTTAAGTAAAAAATTTCACCGCAATATCTATAAATCCCAAAGTGGCATTTATTTGGTTTTAGGCGCAATAAACTGTTTTCCGAGAGTAGGGTTTATATGGGGCCTATGGTAAATTATGGACAAATCTTCACGAAATTTGGCAGTGTGATTTCTCGTCCTATAAAACTGTGACATACCGAACTTCAATTTGATAGCATTATTTATTACGGTTTTAGGCGTACTAAACGGGTTTCCGGGAGTTGGGTTTATATGGCGCCTAGGGTAAATTATGGACCACTCTTCACGAAATTTGGCAGTGTGATTTCTCGTCCTATAAAACTGTGACGTACCGAATTTCAATTTGATAGCATTATTTATTACGGTATTAGGCGTACTAAACGGTTTTCTGGGAGTAGGGTTTATATGGAGCCTAGTGTAAATTGTGGAATGATTTTCAAAAAATCTTACAGTGTGATTTCTGGTCCTATAAAACTATGACGTACCAAATTTAAGTATGCTAGCGTTATTTATTGCGGTTTTAGGCGTACTAAACTGTAAATTATGGACCGATCTCCAAAAAATTTTACAGTCTGATTTGTGGTCCTATGAAACTGTGACGTACCAAATTTAAGTATGCTAGCGTTATTTATTGCGGTTTTAGACGTACTAAAATGTTTTCCGCGAGAAGTGTATATATGGGGCCTAGTGTAAATTATGGACCGATCTCCAAAAAAGTTTACAGTTTGATTTCTGGTCCTATAAAACTGTGCGTACCAAGTTTTGGTATTATAGCGTTATTTATTACGGGCTTAGGCGTACTAAACTCTTTTCCGGGAGTAGGGTTTATATGGGGCATAGTGTAAATTATGGACCGATCTTCAAAAAATGTTACAGTGTGATTTCTGGTCCTATAAAACTGTGACGTACCAAATTTTAATATACTAGCGTTATTTATTGCGGTTTTAGGCGTACTAAACTGTTTTCCGGGTGTAGGGCTTATATGGGGCCTATTGTAAATTGTGGACCGATCTTCAAAACATTTTACAGAGCGATTTCTGGTCCTATAAAACTGTGACGTACCAAATTTTAATATGATAGCGTTATTGATTACGGTTTTAGGCGTACTAAACTGTTTTTCGGGAGTAGGGTTTATATGGGACCTAGTGTAAATTACGGACCGATCTTCAAAAAATTTTACAGTGTGATTGACGGTATTATAAAACTGTGACGTACCAAATTCAAGTATGCTAGCGTTATTTATTGCGGTTTTAGGCGTACTAAACTGTTTTCCGCGAGAAGGGTTTATATGTGGCCTATGGTAAATTATGGACCGTTCTTCACGAAATTTAACAGTATGATTTGCAGTCGTATAAAGCGAATTCGTGCAAAATTTTATGTCATTCCGTGCACTAACATTTATGTTAGTTTTTGTATCAAAATTATCAATTTTTTTTGGGTAGTGGTTCCACATTTTGATTCATAATTCTGATCCTACTAAACCGATGTTGCTGGATTTCAATACCAAACTGCTTAGAATAACTACAAGCAATTTGAGACCAAGTTTGTTCTTTTCTTTTGCGTTTTTCGAAAGTGAGCGTGTTTCAACAGACGGACAGACAGACCGCCATGGCTAAATCGACTTAGAATTACTCAAGGAGCCAGAATATATATACTTTATGGGGTCTTAGATGTATTATAAAAAAGTTTCACATGGAATGACAAACTTAGTATACCCTCGTTCACCACAGTGGTGGTGGAGGGTATAAAAATAATAATTTAACAAATTTGTGATTAATGGAGGAAAAACGTATTGCAGAGTTTATAAAAACATACATCTATATATATAAAAATGGAAAAATGTTTGTCTGTTTGTTTGTTGGCTTATAGAATCCTAAACTACTGTACCGATTTTCCTGAAATTTTTACATATCGCATATCTTAAGATCCGCTGCACGCATTTTGTTGAACTTTTGGCAATAGGATCTTCTGACCCCAAAATTTAAATAAAGTAGAAGCGGGGGAAGTGGTACCCCCGTTATAGCGAGAATGTTCAAACTTTGTAAAAGTAACACTTATGGTACACTACACTCTTGAAAATAAAAATATAGCGGGTAGGCGCAAGGGGAAATACCTCCCATAGGACGCATATATTAAATATCGAAAATCTTTAGATCCGCTGTACACATTTCTTGAATTTTTTGTAGTAGGATCTTCTGAGCACCGAAATTTAACTATGATAGCTGCAAGGAAAGTGCCTCCCCCCATAGGACGTTAATGTTTAATATCGCATATCTTAAGAACTGTTCTATTGAGAATGTTCAAACTTGGTAGGAGTCACTGTTATAGAAAACTGCACCTTTAAAAATATAAATAAAGGTAGGCACAGGAGGAGGAATACCCCCAATAGGAAGCATATATTTAATATCGCGTAACTGAAGAAATTTTACAGCGATAGTCTTCAAATGTGATTAAAGCCACTATTATGGTAAGCCATAAATTCCAAATTAAAATTGGGCGGGGAAGACGAAGGAGGAGCAGTACCCTCCATAGGATGAAATATTAAAAACTTTATATCTTAAGACAAAAGTCTTCAAGCTTTGTAGGACCCACTCTTATGGTAAATTACACCTTTCAAAATAAGAATATAACATATAAATAAAAAAACGTATGTTTGTTTGTTCTCTACAGATTCCTAAACTACCGATTTTCCTGAAAGTTTCATAGTAATTTCCTGATTACCAGGCGCTTAATATTAATATATTTTAATTTTCAAGAAGGCGTAGCACCAACCATACAATAAAAATATGAATAACCTTATATCTGGAGGACGGTTACAGTAAGATTTTTCCAATATGAAAGAAATAACTTCGTTATCAATACACGACATCTGCCAAAAAGGCGGCTAGATTAGACAAGCGGGCGTGGCACCTCCCATACAATGGCAATAAAGATTTCTACGCTTTTGGAGTACTGTAATAGTGAAAGTATTCCAATTTTGTACAAATAGCTGCTTAGCTAATAACCCGCACCATATTTCAAAAGGTAGGTTCCATGGGAAAAGTAGGCATGGCACCTCCTAAACGAAGACACTTGAAATTTCTGTAAATTTGTTGAACGGTTACTGTTAAACCATTCAAATTTTGTCCAAGTTGCTTTGCTTTTTAAAAAAATCTTACGAATTTTATTTCGATGGGGTAGCAAAGCACACCGGATTACGCTAGTTATCGCATAAAAAAGACATGATGCTTGGAATTCTTTAAAACAAATTGTTAAGCAAATAAAAAAAAAGCTGTTTTAGCTGAAAGAAAACGATTTTATAGCGCGTGTTGTGTAACTTGCAATTTTTCACGCGCTAAAGTTTTTAAACGCACGATACTCGTCGACGAAGAAACGCGTGTTATGTACTTCTACCTTTAATGTTTCCATTCACCAATTACACAGAAATCTATATGGTATTTGTATTAAATATCTGCATGAAACTTAATGATGTTGTTCATGAAACATTCATTATTATTTTGTATTCGCTTCGTTCGTATTCAGTAAGCTCAGTAACTATGACATGCGAGCAATCAGCACTCGATATTTAAGAGACGAGTAATATGAAATTAATTTGTTCACTTATAGAAGAGAATATTAACATTAACAATTCTGAAACAAAACAACCATTGAATAAATGTCGAAGCTTATGGAAAACACCATGACTTAAAAGTCACTGCTGCCAGTTCAAGGAAAAGAAAAACATTTAAGAAAGATAAAAAAAAATAAACATGAAGGGTAGTAAGAAGAGTAGAGTAAGTAGTAATATATTTTTGTAAAGGGAACAAAAAGAAAAAATTACATGAATTTGCTACAGTGGCAACATTACTATTGTTTATTTTTAAAAAAAATATGGCTTGTTTCTTTATTTAAGAAAATTTTACTAAATACGAACGACATAGTAAGTTAAAATCAAGAAATTGCTTTTAGATTTTTGATTTTCCTGTTTTATGAAACAAAATTCATTACATACTTTAAAAAAATAAGCTTCATACAAGCCACAAACTTGCTTATTATAAATATATGTGTGGTTTAGTTAAAGCAAAATATTTCTTTATTTAAGAAAATTTTACTAAATACGAACGAAATAAGTTCAAATCAAGAAATTTTTATAGATTTTCTTGTTTTAACATAGGTAAAAGCTTTAATCTGTAGTGTGTTTAACTAAGTCGTTGCTACCATACCTTCTGTATGTAACACGAGCTTCACACTTTTTGTAAGCAATAATGTCCACGCACACTAAACTCATTGCTGGGAATATGCTGACGGGCAATTTCCCAGAAATACTAAGTAGAGTTTTTTAGTTTATAAGTACAATAGTGTTAGTTTATTCTTAAGTATCTAGACTTAAGAATTACTTGAAAAAGATGAAGTAACAAAATAAGGAAGCGTGAAGAACAGTCGCACAAGCGGCTGTTCAAATAAAATAAAATATTCAAAAGTGTCTCCTAATTAAAAAAAGTTTTTTTTCTTTTAAATGAGTATATGGCGATCCTGAGTGACTATTCAATATTATATTTCCTGAGTAAATAAATTATATTACATGGCGATCGTGCCAGGAGTTCTATACAACTTCTACAAAAAAATAAACAAACGAGCTTTATTAATTCGTCAAAACAACTTTTTTTAACCGTTCAATAGAACAGGTTATTTTTATATTCGCGGATCATATGAACCTATGACCCTGCGTTATTTATATAATAAATATAATAAAATTATCTAGATCTGCGGATCACCCAAACTTACCAACGTTGTGACATTGCAAAGCAGATAAATCGATGATCTGAATAGTCTCAATTCACCTTTAAATAAAATCTCAAGAGCAGAACGTTCCTGATATAAACGAATTGGGATATTCAGACTAATATCTCCTTAAATTTAAGTTAATCTTAGCAACTCTCCTATAGTACTGATTCTGCTATGTTCTTATCAGCACATTTTTCAATAGTACTATAGTTGATAGATTAATTTAGATACAATACCAAAATTATATTATAATTTAATGGCTTGGAATTACCGTATCTTGACGCACACTTTGCTGTGCCAAAACTATTTTCTTTAAATATAGGCACATCAAACGCTTAAAATGCATCTTTTATTACCTATGTATATTTATGTATATTAAAAGCTAAACTTTCCTACATCTTTTCCCCCCGCTCGATATAGAATTATCATTTCTATTCACCCTTCTAATAAAGCCTTACAAAAATGGGCGGTACGAATTCAAAGGTTGAAAAACCTAACGCCAATGTCGTAAACGACAAGTTGTACTCAGACTTTAATCCCTTATAGCTTATTTTGTTTGGAACTTTGTTTTTTATAAGCGTAGAACCATAGCCTTAAATTTTGCACCTGCAGCGCCTAAGATACCCCTAGACGGGCCAAATGTATGACCAGCGCAACTTTATTTTTCATTCCCATCATTTGTTTCTAAGGCCTAGGATTCACTCCTAGGGGGATAAAAGTATGACCGACCTCCAATGTTTTTTGTTCTTAATATTTTCTTAAAACATAGTTGCCATATATCTCCACTCCTTAGGGGGGCTCCCATACAAATATGGCCGTTTAATGAAATTCTTGAATTTGGCCCCTGCAGCGCCTAGGATGCCCCTAGATGGGTCAAATGTATGACCAACCCCACTTTATTTTTCATATCAATCATTTATTTCTAACATACCCACCCGCTATCTCCATTCCAAAATGTTCAATGCAGACTAGAAATAGATTGAAGAAAAAGTCCCATAAATGCCCAGGAGTTGCCCCTAGGGGGATAAAATGTATGACTGACCTCCATTAGTTTTTTGTTCTTAACATTTTCTCAAATTATACTTTCCCTTTATCACCATTCCTTAGGGGGGCTCCCATACAAATATTGCGTTTTATGAAATTCTTAAATTAATTAAAATTTGTCGACTTTTGTGAATAAAATCAAAAGTTGCAAACAGATTTTAATCATTTATGGCTTGTTTTGTTTGGAATTTCGTTTTATATACGTCTGCAAACAATTAGAAGCATAGCTGCATTTTTTATGAATTTTTAAAAAACAAAAATTTCGAAATTTTGTTAAAAAAAATTATTTTTTTTCCAAAAAAAAAATTATGTTTCTAAAACGATATTAGAAAGAAGTTTTACTTTTCTTAAAGTTTTTAAAGTTTTTTCAATTAGCTAAAGGGTTTTTGAGTTACGCGAGCATATGTTGTGCAACCTCCTCCATTTTCGAAATAACGGTATATCTCGAAAACCAGAGCCAATCTTAAAAAACCGCGGTACCACTGGATTCAGCGTACCCGAGTTATGTTAAAACGCTAGGTGCCCAGCTTGTCACGAAAAAAAAGTGTCAATTTCTGGCACAGTGTAAGTAACCAAATCTTAATTCCTTACTTTAATAACAAATCATTCACTGAGTGAGAATGCACCGAAATATATATAAGGAAAATTTCTATCCTCTTAAGCAATTTTTAAAACTAATGGAATGGGAAACCATTGCATATAAAGCTAAGGCAATAATAGACTAATTCCTTAAGTCCCATAAATGCTTAAATATTGACAGAGAAACAAAACCGGAAACTTTTTAATATCGGGGCTGTAGAGAGAGCCATTTCGCAAAATAACATACATTTTGCGATACCAAAAAGAAATTATATTAAACTGTCAATAAGCATATCAATATTCTCCAAACTCAGTTAGAAAAGCTAAGAGTACTACTGAATACAAATTACAGTAGGTTAACAAAAGCGCATCAAACATCTGCTGAAACCTTTTATTCTGACCTACGTCAAAAATTAATTTCCGTAAGTTATAGAAAAAATATTAAAGTTTCTGTACCACACTCAACTCATGAACCTATAATGTTCAAACGTTTTCCAGAAATAGAATAAAAAAAAAATCCACAATGCCTCAAACACTAATAGAATTTTTAAATACTGCCTCAAGGTTAATCCCAGATTTCGGTGGAAATTCGGAAAACCTACAGAGCTTATTCGATGCCATCAACTTAGTAGATTATTTTAAGGAAACTCACGAGTCAGTAGCTATAAACCTTATCAAAACAAAACTAAAAGTAAAAGCAAGAAACTTAATTTCTTCAGAATCCACATTATCTGAAATCATTTCCAAACTCAAAAGAACGGTTAAAGGCGAATCCGTTGATGTTATTAACGCCAAGCTAATGAGCGTTAGACAAAGTGGTAAAAACGTTAATTCCTATGCCAAAGAAATGGAGGAATTAAAGAAAAAACTTGAAACTGCCTATATTAGAGATGGATTACCTCATGAAGTAGCCAATAAATACGCTACCCGCTCAGACGTTACGGCGATAACCAAAACTGCTTCTAATTACAGAGTTTAACTGATCATGAAATCAGGAACCTTCAATAATATGAATGAAGTTTTAACTAAATTTATAAGTAGTTGTACCGAAGTATATGATCAAGAAAATTTCATTCTGACCTACGGTTTCAAACACCAAGGCTACATTAACAATAATAGTAACCAAGGCAGAAACCCAAATTTTATTCAACATAGAAAATTCCATACAATTTTCAAAATAGAAACAACAACGGATCCTATCGTAATAACAATAACGGTAGCAACCTTAACAATAACAATAATAACTATAACAATAATTCTGGTTCATATCGTAATAATAGCGATAACAAAAACCGCAATACTAACCACAACAATTTTCAAAATAGGAACATAAATCTAACTGCAGAAGACAACTCGGGAAACGGGCAACCACCCCTAAATACTCGGTAGAGTCTAAAACCTACAATATTAATTAAAACTTATGTAGCTACCTGCGCTGTAGACCTATGCTAAGTGACACAACTTCGATCTTTTTAATAGATACTGGCGCTATTTCAATTATCAAGCACAACCAGGTCTTAAATGAATCTATCAACGTCTATAATAGAAAAAAATTTAAATGGCATTGGCAAAGGCATAATTTCAACTTTAGGTAGTGTAAAGTCAGAGTAAAAAATAGACAAATATCTAATAAAACACATTTTTCATGTAGTAAAAGATAATTTTAAAATACAGGCAGATGGAATAATTGGAATGGATTTCATACGAAAGTATAATTGTATCCTACATTATTCCGATGATAAAGACTTAATCATTCTTAGAACCAATGAAACGTGATCAAGTTATTGGAATACCACTTAGAAATGGTCCAACTATAAATTCCATATCAAATCCTGCCAGATCTGAAGTAATAAGATCTGTACAAATAGAATCATCCGAACAACATATTTTGATACCTTATCAAACAATTAAAAACGGCGTTTACGTTGCAAATACAATAACTTCTACATCAAATCCTTTAGTAAAAATAATTAATACCACTGAACAAGATTTAATAATTTCTGATATTAAACTTGCTACAGAAACCCTTAACGATTACAAAATTGCCTGCCAACTCCAAAGAATAAATGGAAAGACTTTCAAGAAACTTTCCAGTATTTGTTGAAAAAGATTTAAAATCTCTATGCAAAGAATTTATAGATATTTTTGCTTTAGAATCCGAAAACATATCGGTCAATAATTTTTACAGCTTTAAGTAAATAACACACAACCTGTTTACATCAAAAATTATAGAATTCTCCGTTCCCAAAAAGAAGTAAACAATCAGGTTGATAAGGTAATTAAAGACGATATTATTAAACCATCAATTTCAGATCACAATAGCCCAATCCCCTTAGTAACAAAGAAACCTTTACCCGGTACTACCCAAAAGAGATGGAGATTAGTAGTAGACTACAGAGCGGTAAACAAAAAGTTAGTAGCTGATAAGTTCCCGTTACCTCGAATAGACGACATTCTTGATCAATAGAGCTAAATTCTTATGTCAGGTTTTCATTAAATAGAACTTGAAGAAGCATCTAGAGATATTACATCCTTTTCTACAGGCAAATGATCTTTCAGGTTTAAGAGATTGTCTTATGTTATTAAAATAGCCCCTTATTCTTTCCAACGTATGATGTCATTAGCTTTCTCAGGTCTATCTCCAGCACAAGCATTCGTGTATATGGACGACCTAGTAGTAATTTGTTGTGCTAAGGAACATATGTTACGTTATCTAAAAAACGTAACTGAACTATGTAGAAAATATAATCTGAAACTACATCCAGATAAAAGTTCATTTTTCTGTACCCAAGTTAAATTTTTAGGCCAGAAATGTACTGGTCAAGGTATATTGCCCGATGATAGCAAATTTTCTCTAGTTCAAAACTATCCAACACCAAAGAACGGTGATGAACGCTTCGTAGCCTTTTGTAATTATAACCGAAGGTTTATACCAAATTTTGCTGAATCATCCAGATATATAACTAGATTGTCAAGAAAAAGTATACCTTTTGAATGGAACCAAGATTGCGAAAAATCTTTTCAATACTTCAAAAACTAATAACTAAGTCCTAAAATTTTTCAATACCTTGATTTTTCTAAAGAATTTTTTATTACGACAGACGCAAGCAAATACGCTTGTGGTGCTGTCCTTAGTCAAGAAAAACAAGGTATCCTAATGCCCATTTCATACGCCTCTAGATTTTTCACTTAGGGCGAAAGTAACAAATCTACCATAGAGCAGGAACTAACTGCAATACATTGGGCTGTAAAATACTTCAGACCATACATTTACGGCAAAAAGTTTGTAATCCAAAGTGATCACAGACCACTCACCTACCTATTCTCTCTTAAGAATCCCTTCTCAAAGGTTACGCGTATGAGACTTGACCTCGAGGAATTCGTCTTTGTAGTCGAGTATTTTAGGGATCAGGAAAATACAGTGGCAGACCCGCTGTCACGAATAGAGTTTTAGGATATTAAAAATATTGAAGTCAATACAGTACTGAAGGTTACAACAAGACTGCAGACTAAAACAAGCGGATCAATTCAAAATAAAACTTCTTTACCACAAAAAGAATCCAAAAATTTAAAAATTTATGAGGCTATAAATGCCCAAGAGCACCGTAAAATACCTAGATTGTATTTTAGTAAAGATAAAGTAATTATTTATAAGGGAAAGCAAGTTCTTTCCGATTTTAAGTTGAAGGACCTTGTTATTAATAGAAATGTCGATCTAGGTCACCTCTTTCTAAAGCTTGCAAAAATAGCTAATAATATTAGTCTCACAACATTGGTACTCTCACCAGATGACAGTTTGCTTATTTACCTAGGAACTTACACTGAAACCTTCAAAAGTAAAGGTAATGAAATCTTGCAAGATTCCAATTTAACAAATGTGCTCGTACCGAAACTTACTAAAGTTTCTTCCGATTCTGAAAAACTAAGAATTATGTAAAAATACCATGATGTTCCCACTACAGGTGGACATCCCGGCATAACTCGTAAATAAAAAATATAAGACTTCAATATCATTGGAAAGGCATGACTACAGATATAGCCAAATA
>OX031006.1:128138340-128141174 GCA_943735925.1 Pollenia amentaria | reverse complement strand
AAACAAACAAACAAACAAACAAACAAACAAACAAACAAACAAACAAACAAACAAACAAACAAACAAACAAACAAACAAACAAACAAACAAACAAACAAACAAACAAACAAACAAACAAACAAACAAACAAACAAACAAACAAACAAACAAACAAACAAACAAACAAACAAACAAACAAACAAACAAACAAACAAACAAACAAACAAACAAACAAACAAACAAACAAACAAACAAACAAACAAACAAACAAACAAACAAACAAACAAACAAACAAACAAACAAACAAATAAACAAACAAACAAACAGATACACCAACAAAAAGGGTCAAATTAATACTTTTGTATCACAACGGTAACGCTGGTCAAATTAATACTTTTGTATCACAACGGTAACGCTGTTTTTCATTAATGAAAAAAATGATGCTGTAAAAAAACGCAGTTTTTATATGGATCATGTGGCAACAAAAATTTTCATATGCATAATGAATAAATTGGGCACACGTCCTTTAAATGTGCACAAGGTAGAGCTATGTACTATAAAAATGCGGTTTATGCTTAAAACGATTTTCCTCCGATTTTTCTAAGAATAAGAGCAAAATATTTGAATCTATAACCACGATTTTCAGAAATTTTGTAGATTCCGTTAAAAAAAGTGACAAAATTTCATGTACTCTAAATATGCACTGTGCATACATACATATATATCGCTCATTTCGTGCAAGACCGTCACAACTCAAAATTTGGCATTTTCGAGTTAGTAATGCAGAAATGTTCTTCTCTTAAATCTCTACAAATGGATCTAAGAACGGAGAGAATTATCGAAAAAATAACGGTTATACAGATGCTTGTGACGCTATGACCTCTCGTAACAAACTTGAGCAATTAACATCAACAAGTCCACATTCCAGTTTGTGTTTGGGATTCCTCTTGTACATGTGGTTTTCTTTGTAGCAAAAAAAGAAACATTTGATTTCATAACCGTATTTTAGTGAAAGAGAAGGTAAAAAATAATAGGTTGGAATCTTAAAAAGGCTCTCCTGTAAAGTTTCAAATTTTGAGTTGTGACGGTCTTGCACGAAATGAGCGATATATATATATATAATATAGAATTATTAATATTTTTAATAAGTTGTAAATAAAATCTTTTTCTATAAGAGGAAAAAGGAGGTTATAAGAATTATAGAAAATTATAAAAAGATATTAAAATATTTTAGAAGTCTAAATTTATGTACAAGAAAACAAAAATAATTACAGTTAATATATAGCTTTCAAAAAAAAAAAAAAAAAAAGATAAAAGCATTTTTTTTTTCTTTAAATAGAGATTTTCAAAGCAAAAATATTATTAGTTTACATTTAAAATTCATCGAGAATATTCAATCTTGTAAGAAACCCGAAAATACACGACTGTGTATTTGAGTTGCAATATTTTATAAATTTTAAATTAAAGATATCCTGCGGATTTTCCACAGCTCTTGGTTTTAAGCCTATTGTCTGGTTGCATTATAAGGATAGGAACTTCATTGGATTGGACCGGGATGAATGGATAAACCTTATGAGCTATAAGGAATAATGGAGAAATGGCACATTATGAAAGAAGCAGGCGATGAATGGCTTTATGGGTTTATGAAGAGAAACCCAACATTAACACTTAGAAAGCCAGAGAAAACCAGCTTAGCTAGACTATCAGGTTTTACTAAGAAAGCTGTAGATGAGTTCTACGATAATTTAAAGTTGCTCTATGAGACACATTTATTTCAAGCGAAGGATATATACAACCTGGATGAAACAGGTATTACGACGGTAGCTGATACACCCAAGGTTTGTATTATAAACAAGAGATCTTAATATATGTTTAAAAACAATTTTTTATACATATGCAGGTAATTGCAGTTAAAGGACAGCGACAGGTTGGGCAGGCAGTGTCTGCCGAAAGAGGCAGTTTGGTAACGCTTGTAGGTATAATTAACGCTAGTGGAAATCGGCTTCCACCGGTTTACATTTTTCCACGTCAACGATATAAAAGTCAGTTTTTAAACGGATCTGTGCCTGGCTCATTAGGACTGATAAGTAAAAGTGGTTGGATGATGTCTGAGTTGTTTATAAATGTACTAAAACACATTCAGGAAAACACAAATTGTTGCAAAGAGCGACCATTATTACTATTCCTAGACAACCATTCGTCTCATTGTAGTATTGAAGGCATACATTTTTCGAGGGAAAATGGTATACATCTTTTGTCGTTCCCTCCACACACCTCGCACCGTCTTCAGCCACTTGATGTTGCAGTTTACGGCCCATTTAAAAAGTTTCTCCAAACATCATTTAATGATTTTATTACAAATAACGCAGGAAAAAGGATAACGATTTACGAAATTGCTCAGTTATCGAATTTGCCTTTACAACGGGCGTTTTCGTCCGAAAATAAAATAAGTGGATTTTTTTCAACCGGAATATATCCTCTAAATTCTCAAAACTTTAACGAAGCCGAATTTGCCGTAGAAGAACAATCAGATGTCAATGTAATCGAACCCGATTATTCTTGTGCACATACTTCTCCGTTATCTTCCAATCTCATAGAAGAACACTTGGTACTCAATACAGTTGATCCAGATAAAAATTCTTGTGCACCTACAACTTCATTATCTTCCAGTCTTACACCAGAACAGATTCGACCAATTGCTCGTTTGCATGCTTCTAGAAAAACTACAAAATCTGGCAATTCTCGAATTTTAACTAGTTCAATCGAGAAAAGAAAAATAGAAGAAAAACAATCTGGAATTAAATCTCAGCTATTGAAAAAAGTTAAAAAAAAACCTAATGCCTTCGGAGATAAAA
>OX031006.1:127993340-128133340 GCA_943735925.1 Pollenia amentaria | reverse complement strand
AAAGTATTACCTCTATTTGCGTCCAAGTTTATAATTCCATTCTCTATTCGGTGTGAAGTTTAAGGAAGTTTATCCCTCATATATACTCCTCTAAAATAAGGAATATACTTCTTCCCAAATGTTCTCAAGTCCACATCTGTTAGCGCTCTATTAGGTAGCTGCTTTAATAGTTTTTTGATGAGGTATAAAATATTCCATAGCATTTTTTATAGGGTTTAAGATATAGACCTTTACCCATAGCTATTGCCTCTAATGTTTTGTTATGACGCTTACTTTCTTCGAGCTGTTGTCTACCATTTTTAGCTAAAGTAATAGTTTTAGTGATTGCTGACCCACCAGAAGCTATTGCTCCCAATGCTCCAAGTGCTGTTAGAATAGGGACAAGTGGAAGAAAACCGCCAAGTTTAGGTATGTTGATAATTCTAGGAATTTTTACTATAGATTTTTTCCAAGAAATGAATGTCGGATAGCTTTTCGTGCAGTTTTAATAGCGGTTTTGATGTCATTTGGTTTTTCCTTTTTTAAAATATCGGTTGCTGATTTAACGGCATTCTTAAAAATAGTTCGTCTACACTTTTTCTTTTGGTTGTCAGTTTTTACTCCCAAGCCCAATTTAACTTTTGACTTCATTGCGTTAGTGACAAGGTATGTGTTGAGTTTTTCTCCAAATGTACTATCTTTAGCTTTAACTCTACTCCAAGCTTTTTCTGCTAGTTCTTTATCTGCGTAATGTCGTTTATGAATATCAGTGTTCTGGGCATAAGCAATATCATGAATTTTACAAGCTGCATCCAACGGATTGATACCTTTATCACCCCTTTGTAATCGTTTTTCCAATTTAGTTCCTGGTCCACAAAATTGATAACCCGGTAAATGAAGTTCAAGTGGTAGTGAATTAATTAAGCTATTAACAAGTCCTTTTCCAAGGACGAAATGTTTTCTACTAAATTCTTTATTTTTATACACAATCATTTATATATAAAAAATTGCTTCTCTGAAAATAAAAAAAAAATCTGAAAGTAAATAAAACGCAATATTAAGCAAACGTATGCTTTCAGTTATAAAGATGTGTTTGGTAAAACAACAATCGCATATTTCAGTGAGAAACTTGGATTTAACGGAAAACAGAAATGGTTTTAAACATAGCTGTCTTTTACCTAATTCTATCAGAGCACTAATAGTTGGTCCCTCAAACTGTGGCAAAACAAATATAATGCTTAGTTTAATTGAAAGTCCGAATGGTTTAAAATTTAAAAATATTTATATATACTCAAAATCATTAAATCAACCGAAATATAAATATCTGTCAAGATTAATTTCATCAGTAAAGGGTATGGGACTTTATACATTTTCAGACAATGAACATGTCATACCACCCGAAAAAGCTAAAGTAAATTCTATTATGATATTTGACGATGTCGCTTGTGAAAAACAAAATAATATAAGATCATATTTCTGTATGGGGAGACATAAGGATATTGATTCTTTTTATTTATGTCAGACTTATACACATATTCCAAAACATTTAGTACGTAATAATGCAAATATGATTATTTTATTCAAGCAAGATGAATTTAATTTAGAGCACATCTACAATGATCATGTTGGCAGTGACATGAGTTTAAATATGTTTCGTTACATTTGCGGAGAATGTTGGAAGGATAAATATGGATTTATTATAATAAGTAAAGATGATGAAATGAAGCAAGGGCGTTATAGAAAAGGCTTTGATCTATTCATTCAGATTTAGTCATATAAATACTACTAACTACATCAGACGTATACCTATTAATATTAAATACGTTTTTTTTATACTTGGAGAACTGTCAAAATTATTCCACGAAGCTGTTTAGCTGTTTAAAGAAGCTGTTTAGCTGTTTTAAGAAGCTGTTTAGCTGTTTTAATTACCTGTTTTAAAAAGCTGTTTAGCTGTTTTAATTACCTGTTTAGCTGTTTTAAAAAGCTGTTTAGCTGTTTTAATGACCTGTTTAGCTGTTTTAAAAAGCTGTTTAGCTGTTTTAAGAAGCTGTTTAACTGTTATAAAAAAGCTGTTAAAAGTATACTACGAGTTATTCCAGGATCTAAAGTTGGTGACGACACTAGTTTAAAGTTATAATCATGGAAGAAAATATTTTAAAAGAGTTGGTGAAATCGAAAAAAATTTTAAAAAAAAAATTTCAAAGCATAAGACTGGGAGAATTGGAAAAATTTTATAATTTAGAAAGAACATTTAAACCTTTAACAGAACCTCTAAAGAAACTAGTCAAATTGTCAGTTTCGTCAAATCTAGCAATACCCACAGACGAAAAATATAAATGTAAGCACAATACTAAAATAAAAACGGAAAATAATACTATATTCACCAGCACTCCTAAGAAAAAATTATTGAACGAGAAAAACATTAATTCAGCACCTAATAAAATAAAAAGGGATAAAGAAGAAGAAGAAGAAGAAGACTATAATAGTAATAGTGAAGATGAAGTAAATGATAAATCGAAAAATGAACAATTTTATTCTCAATCATCCGATTGGGAGTTTGATTTATCAACCCTAAATGGAAATAAAAAGCTTGACACTATATTTGGACCTCATAAAATGGAAAATGGAGACTGGAAATTTGGAAATTCTATTTTAAAGCTTACTGATGATAAAATAATTATAGGTCAAAAATCTTGGGCACTAACCCCAGGGTTATACTCATTGGCGCATATTCAGAAATCATAACTAAAATCGGAACTAACAAAACAGAAACTAAAAAATAGTTTATAGATAGTTATAGATCTTATTCACAATTCATAACTAACGTAGCAACTGCTCTCAGCTAATAGAAGAAATGCAACAGAGTATATTGGCATTTAGAAAAAATTAAATGTCGATAATATATTGAACGATATATTTTGTAATTAATTAAAAAGCTTACCAAGCTCTTAAAAAACATTTCTGTTCTTTAAAAAATTAATACAAACTCTAAAAAAGTGTTCTTTGAATGTATTAGTTAGTTAGCATTTAGTTACAGCTTTACCCATAATTAAGTCTAGACTTTTTATGCTGAAAGTAACCAACTGTGAATAACTTAAATAGGTACTTAAAAAAGTTAACAATTGGTGATCATTTATGAATATGCGCCATTGCTTTTTCATAAAAATCCAAAACAATTTGATTCGTCAGAGTTAGCAATATATAAACATATTTTACTTGATACAAACGCACATCGAAGGAACTATGATCCTAATAATCAAATTAATGGAAACAGAGGTTATAAATATAAAAAAATAATAAATAAATAAATTTTTTACTACAACTACTCACGTTGGCAAGGGTTTAATGGAGGTTAATCTTAATAAGCCAAACTATATATACTGGGATAATCCTAATGAAATTGTAGACCGATTGAGGCTGTTAATAGCATCACAACATGCTGGTAACAATAATCATTCTAATGAAATAATATCTATACTCGAAGAACTAAGGGAAGCAAATATAATTGAATAACTTTTTAAAACAATAATAATAAGAAAATTATGACTGTTGACAAATTTGGTAATTACTATAATCAAAAATATAAAGGAGATATAACAAGAAACAACATTTCAAAAAAAGTCGGTATCAAACTCAAGTATATGGGTAATGAGAGTTTAAGTTCACTTTGCCCAAAAAGCCATTAAAATCACACAAAAGCCATTAAAAAGCCATTAAAATGCCCCAAAAGCCATTAAAATCACCCAAAAGCCATTAAAAATTTTCCAAAGCCATTAAAAAGCCATTAAAATCCCCCAAAAGCCATTAAAATGAACACGTGTTAAAGTATGTAGGTCAAATGAACACGTGTTAAAGTAGGTCAAATTTAGAAAAAAAAAAAAAAAATTTCAAAAACAAAGTAATAAAAAAAAGTCGTTAAATTTTATAGCTGAGATTTAGAAAAATGTTGGGGGAGCAATGCACAAGTGTTGGGTGCGTTGTTGAAGCCTTTCTTTAGTTTTTTTTATTTTGAATTAGGTGATAAAAAAATATATTATTGGATGGACAGAAAAAAGGGGGAAAAGGAAAGTTAGTGAGACAGATAGACATACAGACAGACTGGCTTCGTAACAGCAAATGGTTTTTCAATTTTATTTGGGGTTGAAGAATAAATTCAAAGTATCTATAAATTATGATTTTATTTAGTTATTAAAGAAAAATTGTATAGATGCAATTGGTGTTCCTATTTTTATTTTGGAGTGGATAGGGAAATATGAAACCATTCTTGAAAATTTTTTTAAAAAATTTCAAAAACAAAGTTATAAAAAAAAAGTCGTTAAATTTTATAGGATAGCAATGCACAAGTGTTGGGTGCATTGTTGAAGCCTTTCTTTTGTTGTGATCGATAGACAGACAGCCAGACAGACATAGAGATATGTAGATAGATAGACATACAGACCTTGTAGAAGCAATTGGAAAATATTGTTGATAAGGCTTTTTGTTTTATGTGTGATTATGAAGAGCCAGATGCAGGGATGTTGTGGTTGTTGTTGTTTTGCTTGTTGTAATGATCGAGTGTATTCGAAACAACTTGTAGAAGTAATTGGAAAATATTTTTGATAAGGCTTTTTTTTTTTTTTCTTGAATTAGGTGATGAAAAAAAAATTATTGGATGGACAGAAAAAAAGGGGGAAAAAACTAATTAAATTGTGAATTTATTAAGTTATTAAAAAAAAAAAAAAAATTGTATGTATATGTAATTGATGTTTAAAATTCGGTTACTTAATAATAAATAATTTATGACATACATATACCTACATAAATATTTTCAGATAAGAAAGTGTATGTCATGGAAAGTTAGTCAGACAGACAGATAGTATTTATACTAGTTTGCATGGATTTTCCTATGTAAGTATTAAAAGTAAAAAAAAAAGGCTTAGTGGGGTATACTTCTGAAAACTACTTTTATTTACATTTGAACACTGAAGATTTAAAGAATGAATTCGAGCCTGTTGGAAATTGAATTTGTGGACGAAAATTCCATGGAAGCAGCAGAAGAAGACATTACACAGACGCGTACAAATGCGTTAATCGACGAAGCTATAGCGAATATGCTAAAAGCCCCAGGAATTGAAATCCCCAACAACCAGCTGGCATACTATGATTTTTTGTGGGAAATTGAGGATTTTCTGGACGATGAAGAGGGAGATACCATCATTTTGAAGGCAAATGATGGTTTTTATTTGGACGAAGATGGAGATCGTTATATTAGGGAAGTAGATTTATGTTTATAGATGTAGTAGTGCTTTTTTTAATTCAAAATATATTTAAGAAATTAATAAATAAATATAAATAATAAAAACTAATAAAATTGAAATTAGAATTTGTTTGTTTTTACAATGGGTGTGGTGGGTAAAATTAAAAAACATTATCGATAATTTTAATGAATTAGAGCAAACAACATATGTAAAAACTAAGTGTAACCAAAAAAAAAGACAAAAATTTTTTTTTTAAATTGTGAATTTATTTAGTAATTTATTACATTTCATTATAAATTATCAAACGATGAATATTAACGCGGAATTAATTGCTTCATTCAACAAATTAAATATAAAACATATTTTAAGTGGTAAAAATATGATAGGTGGAAAGGACTATCCTATTACAGGAGCTGAACGGGTAACTACAAAATATGGAGATGCCATTGTCTTGGAATTGGATGGAGCTATGCTCTATCTTCCTTAAAGGTTTAATGTCTTGACTGAAAACGATGTTGGGAGCCTATCAACTGGCTCATATATAATTTCAAAGATTCCTTTAGATGACGAAAAGGATAGCATTAATTATAAGCTAGAAATTAAGACGGCTACTCCTATGAAAGGATATTACCCTTATACTCATTTTAATACATTTAAATAAAATAATTTTTTCAATAAAAAAAATGATTGAACAATAAAAAAAAAAATAAATTATTATAGATTCTAGTGTTTTTTTTTTTTATTAGTATATATATAAATATATATATATATAATATAGAAATATTAATATTTTTAATAAGTTGTAAATGAAATCTTAATGTGGAAAGATGGAGGTTATTGAAGCTTTTCTACAAGAATTTGGAAGTGTAATCTTTGAAGAACATTTGGAATTATTATGTACATTCAAAAGAGAATATACAAATTTTAATGTATATAATATGCCTTGCTCTCACGAAAGTACAAGTGGAGATGTCGTGGGTTTGTGTGGATGCTACTTTTTCTATAAGAGGAAAAAGGAGGTTATAAGAATTATAGAAAATTATAAAAAGATATTAAAATATTTTGGAAGTCTAAATTTATGTACAAGAAAACAAAAATAATTAAATAAAAATAAAAAAAAATAAAAAAGATAAAAGCATTTTTTTTCTTTAAATAGAGATTTTCAAAGCAAAAATATTATTAGTTTACATTTAAAATTCATCGAGAATGTTCAATCTTGTAAGAAACCCGAAAATACACGACTGTGTATTTGAGTTGGAATATTTTATAAATTTAAAATTAAAGATATCCTGCGGATTTTCCACAGCTCTTGGTTTTAAGCCTATTGTCTGGTTGCATTATAAGGATAGGAACTTCATTGGATTGGACCGGGATGAATGGATAAACCTTATGAGCTATAAGGAATATATTAAGGCAACACTAAATCAATGTGAATTCCTAGATTGTATGAATCTAATTTATAAGGATGATAAGAGGGATGTTCAATATACATTTCAGTATAAGAATAGTATTTTTACAACAGGGAAACCATAAAATTAAAATTGATCCTGAGAGTTGGAAATCGCTAACCCAAGTCGGAATATTCTTGACAACATTTTTAAGCTGGAATACAACTCTTCGCAAGCAAATTTTATATTTTTATTATGAACATTATATTCCAAATTGCTCTATTTTAAATAAAACAAATGTACAATATTATGAAATTAAAGGTATAAATGAAAGAGATATAGAAATTGATTTAACCAGACTTTGTTATGAGTTTGGAAAAAAAATGCAAAATAAGATTAAAACAGATGTGAAAATCTATAGATTATTATTAAGAATGGATAATAAATAAAACAAACAAACAAAAAAAAAAATAATAAAAAAAAAAATATAAAAACAAAAACAAAATATTTGAGTTTTTTTTTATTAATTTCTTTAATTTGAAATTTATTAAAAATTTTAAACATAAATGACCACAAATAAAAGTATTACATTTTTGATAACTTAAATAGTTATATTTAATGTTTTTACCCGAGTATCTTAAAACTTCTATAGGTGGTTGGAGATTACCAAAACTATCAAAGTATTCTACATTATCATTATTTTTATTAAATGCTACCCAATGTGTTCCATATCCTCTATTTGCGTCCAAGTTTATAATTCCATTCTCTATTCGGTGTGAAGTTTTAGGAAGTTTATCCCTCATATATACTCCTCTAAAATAAGGAATATACTTCTTCCCAAATGTTCTCAAGTCCACATCTGTTAGCGCTCTATTAGGTAGCTGCTTTAATAGTTTTTTGATGAGGTATAAAATATTCCATAGCCTTTTTTATAGGGTTTAAGATATAGACCTTTACCCATAGCTATTGCCTCTAATGTTTTGTTATGACGCTTACTTTCTTCGAGCTGTTGTCTACCATTTTTAGCTAAAGTAATAGTTTTAGCGATTGCTGACCCACCAGAAGCTATTGCTCCCAATGCTCCAAGTGCTGTTAGAATAGGGACAAGTGGAAGAAAACCGCCAAGTTTAGGTATGTTGATAATTCTAGGAATTTTTACTATAGATTTTTTTCCAAGAAATGAATGTCGGATAGCTTTTCGTGCAGTTTTAATAGCGGTTTTGATGTCATTTGGTTTTTTCTTTTTTAAAATATCGGTTGCTGATTTAACGGCATTCTTAAAAATATTTCGTCTACACTTTTTCTTTTGGTTGTCAGTTTTTACTCCCAAGCCAAATTTAACTTTTGACTTCATTGCGTTAGTGACAAGGTATGTGTTGAGTTTTTCTCCAAATGTACTATCTTTAGCTTTAACTCTACTCCAAGCTTTTTCTGCTAGTTCTTTATCTGCGTAATGTCGTTTATGAATATCAGTGTTCTGGGCATAAGCAATATCATGAATTTTACAAGCTGCATCCAACGGATTGATACCTTTATCACCCCTTTGTAATCGTTTTTCCAATTTAGTGCCTGGCCCACAAAATTGATAACCCGGTAAATGAAATTCAAGTGGTAGTGAATTAATTAAGCTATTTACAAGTCCTTTTCCAAGGACGAAATGTTTTCTACTAAATTCTTTATTTTTATACACAATCATTTATATATAAAAAATTGCTTTTCTGAAAATAAAAAATAAATAAAAAATCTAAAAGTAAATAAAACGCAATATTAAGCAAACGTATGCTTTCAGTTATAAAGATGCGTTTGGTAAAACAACAATCGAATATTTCTGTGAGAAACTTGGATTTAACGGAAAACAGAAATGGTTTTAAACATAGCTGTCTTTTACCTAATTCTATCAGAGCACTAATAGTTGGTCCCTCAAACTGTGGCAAAACAAATATAATGCTTAGTTTAATTGAAAGTCCGAATGGTTTAAAATTTAAAAATATTTATATATACTCAAAATCATTAAATCAACCGAAATATAAATATCTGTCAAGATTAATTTCATCAGTAAAGGGTATGGGACTTTATACATTTTCAGACAATGAACATGTCATACCACCCGAAAAAGCTAAAGTAAATTCTATTATGATATTTGACGATGTCGCTTGTGAAAAACAAAATAATATAAGATCATATTTCTGTATGGGGAGACATAAGGATATTGATTCTTTTTATTTATGTCAGACTTATACACATATTCCAAAACATTTAGTACGTGATAATGCAAATATGATTATTTTATTCAAGCAAGATGAATTTAATTTAGAGCACATCTACAATGATCATGTTGGCAGTGACATGAGTTTAAATATGTTTCGTTACATTTGCGGAGAATGTTGGAAGGATAAATATGGATTTATTATAATAAGTAAAGATGATGAAATGAAGCAAGGGCGTTATAGAAAGGGCTTTGATCTATTCATTCAGATTTAGTCATATAAATACTACTAACTACATCAGACGTATACCTATTAATATTAAATACGTTTTTTTTTATACTTGGAGAACTGTCAAAATTATTCCACGAAGCTGTTAAGCTGTTTAAAGAAGCTGTTTTGCTGTTTTAAGAAGCTGTTTAGCTGTTTTAATTACCTGTTTAGCTGTTTTAAAAAGCTGTTTAGCTGTTTTAATTACCTGTTTTGCTGTTTTAAAAAGCTGTTTAGCTGTTTTAATTACCTGTTTAGCTGTTTTAAAAAGCTGTTTAGCTGTTTTAAGAAGCTGTTTAGCTGTTATAAAAAAGCTGTTAAAAGTATACTACGAGTTATTCCAGGATCTAAAGTTGGTGACGACACTAGTTTAAAGTTATAATCATGGAAGAAAATATTTTAAAAGAGTTGGTGAAATCGAAAAAAATTTTAAAAAAAAAATTTCAAAGCATAAGACTGGGAGAATTGGAAAAATTTAATAATTTAGAAAGAACATTTAAACCTTTAACAGAACCTCTAAAGAAACTAGTCAAATTGTCAGTTTCGTCAAATCTAGCAATACCCACAGACGAAAAATATAAATGTAAGCACAATACTAAAATAAAAACGGAAAATAATACTATATTCACCAGCACTCCTAAGAAAAAATTATTGAACGAGAAAAACATTAATTCAGCACCTAATAAAATAAAAAGGGATAAAGAAGAAGAAGAAGAAGAAGACTATAATAGTAATAGTGAAGATGAAGTAAATGATAAATCGAAAAATGAACAATTTTATTCTCAATCATCCGATTGGGAGTTTGATTTATCAACCCTAAATGGAAATAAAAAGCTTGACACTATATTTGGACCTCATTAAATGGAAAATGGAGACTGGAAATTTGGAAATTCTATTTTAAAGCTTACTGATGATAAAATAATTATAGGTCAAAAATCTTGGGCACTAACCCCAGGGTTATACTCATTGGCGCATATTCAGAAATCATAACTAAAATCGGAACTAACAAAACAGAAACTAAAAAATAGTTTATAGATAGTTATAGATCTTATTCACAATTCATAACTAACGTAGCAACTGCTCTCAGCTAATAGAAGAAATGCAACAGAGTATATTGGCATTTAGAAAAAATTAAATGTCGATAATATATTGAACGATATATTTTGTAATTAATTAAAAAGCTTACCAAGCTCTTAAAAAACATTTCTGTTCTTTAAAAAATTAATACAAACTCTAAAAAAGTGTTCTTTGAATGTATTAGTTAGTTAGCATTTAGTGACAGCTTTACCCATAATTAAGTCTAAACTTTTTATGCTGAAAGTAACCAACTGTGAATAACTTAAATAGGTACTTAAAAAAGTTAACAATTGGTGATCATTTATGAATATGCGCCATTGCTTTTTCATAAAAATCCAAAACAATTTGATTCGTCAGAGTTAGCAATATATAAACATATTTTACTTGATACAAACGCACATCGAAGGAACTATGATCCTAATAATCAAATTAATGGAAACAGAGGTTATAAATATAAAAAAATAATAAATAAATTGTTTACTACAACTACTCACGTTGGCAAGGGTTTAATGGAGGTTAATCTTAATAAGCCAAACTATATATACTGGGATAATCCTAATGAAATTGTTGACCGATTGAGGCTGTTAATAGCATCACAACATGCTGGTAACAATAATCAATCTAATGAAATAATATCTATAATCGAAGAACTAAGGGAAGCAAATATAATTGAATAACTTTTTAAAACAATAATAATAAGAAAATTATGACTGTTGACAAATTTGGTAATTACTATAATCAAAAATATATAGTAGATATAACAAGAAACAACATTTCAAAAAAATTCGGTATCAAACTCAAGTATATGGGTAATGAGAGTTTAAGTTCACTTTGCCCAAAAAGCCATTAAAATCACCCAAAAGCCATTAAAAAGCCATTGAAATGCCCCAAAAGCCATTAAAATCACCCAAAAGCCATTAAAATTTTTCCAAAGCCATTAAAAAGCCATTAAAATCCCCCAAAAGCCATTAAAATGAACACGTGTTAAAGTAGGTCAAATGAACACGTGTTAAAGTAGGTCAAATTTAGAAAAAAAAAAAATTTCAAAAACAAAGTAATAAAAAAAGTCGTTAAATTTTATAGCTGAGATTTAGAAAAATGTTGGGGGAGCAATGCACAAGTGTTGGGTGCATTGTTGAAGCCTTTCTTTAGTTTTTTTTATTTTGAATTAGGTGATAAAAAAATATATTATTGGATGGACAGAAAAAAGGGGGAAAAGGAAAGTTAGTGAGACAGATAGACATACAGACAGACTGGCTTCGTAACAGCAAATGGTTTTTCAATTTTATTTGGGGTTGAAGAATAAATTCAAAGTATCTATAAATTATGATTTTATTTAGTTATTAAAGAAAAATTGTATAGATGCAATTGGTGTTTCTATTTTTATTTTGGAGTGGATAGGGAAATATGAAACCATTCTTGAAAATTTTTTTAAAAAATTTCAAAAACAAAGTTATAAAAAAAAAGTCGTTAAATTTTATAGGATAGCAATGCACAAGTGTTGGGTGCATTGTTGAAGCCTTTCTTTTGTTGTGATCGATAGACAGACAGCCAGACAGACATAGAGATATGTAGATAGATAGACATACAGACCTTGTAGAAGCAATTGGAAAATATTGTTGATAAGGCTTTTTGTTTTATGTGTGATTATGAAGAGCCAGATGCAGGGATGTTGTGGTTGTTGTTGTTTTGCTTGTTGTAACTATCGAGTGTATTCGAAACAACTTGTAGAAGTAATTGGAAAATATTTTTGATAAGGCTTTTTTTTTTTTTTCTTGAATTAGGTGATGAAAAAAAAATTATTGGATGGACAGAAAAAAAGGGGGAAAAAACTAATTAAATTGTGAATTTATTAAGTTATTAAAAAAAAAAAAAAAATTGTATGTATATGTAATTGATGTTTAAAATTCGGTTACTTAATAATAAATAATTTATGACATACATATACCTACATAAATATTTTCAGATAAGAAAGTGTATGTCATGGAAAGTTAGTCAGACATACAGATAGTATTTATACTAGTTTGCATGGATTTTCCTATGTAAGTATTAAAAGTAAAAAAAAAAAGGCTTAGTGGGGTATACTTCTGAAAACTACTTTTATTTACATTTGAACACTGAAGATTTAAAGAATGAATTCGAGCCTGTTGGAAATTGAATTTGTGGACGAAAATTCCATGGAAGCAGCAGAAGAAGACATTACACAGACGCGTACAAATGCGTTAATCGACGAAGCTATAGCGAATATGCTAAAAGCCCCAGGAATTGAAATCCCCAACAACCAGCTGGCATACTATGATTTTTTGTGGGAAATTGAGGATTTTCTGGACGATGAAGAGGGAGATACCATCATTTTGAAGGCACATGATGGTTTTTATTTGGACGAAGATGGAGATCGTTATATTAGGGAAGTAGATTTATGTTTATAGATGTAGTAGTGCTTTTTTTAATTCAAAATATATTTAAGAAATTAATAAATAAATATAAATAATAAAAACTAATAAAATTGAAATTAGAATTTGTTTGTTTTTACAATGGGTGTGGTGGGTAAAATTAAAAAACATTATCGATAATTTTAATGAATTAGAGCAAACAACATATGTAAAAACTAAGTGTAACCAAAAAAAAAGACAAAAAATTTTTCTATAAATTGTGAATTTATTTATTAATTTATTACATTTCATTATAAATTATCAAACGATGAATATTAACGCGGAATTAATTGCTTCATTCAACAAATTAAATATAAAACATATTTTAAGTGGTAAAAATATGATAGGTGGAAAGGACTATCCTATTACAGGAGCTGAACGGGTAACTACAAAATATGGAGATGCCATTGTCTTGGAATTGGATGGAGCTATGCTCTATCTTCCTAAAAGGTTTAATGTCTTGACTGAAAACGATGTTGGGAGCCTATCAACTGGCTCATATATAATTTCAAAGATTCCTTTAGATGACGAAAAGGATAGCATTAATTATAAGCTAGAAATTAAGACGGCTGCTCCTATGAAAGGATATTACCCTTATACTCATTTTAATACATTTAAATAAAATAATTTTTTCAATAAAAAAAATGATTGAACAATAAAAAAAAAAAATTAATTATTATAGATTCTAGTGTTTTTTTTTTTATTAGTATATATATATATATATATATATAATATAGAAATATTAATATTTTTAATAAGTTGTAAATGAAATCTTAATGTGGAAAGATGGAGGTTATTGAAGCTTTTCTACAAGAATTTGGAAGTGTAATCTTTGAAGAACATTTGGAATTATTATGTACATTCAAAAGAGAATATACAAATTTTAATGTATATAATATGCCTTGCTCTCACGAAAGTACAAGTGGAGATGTCGTGGGTTTGTGTGGATGCTACTTTTTCTATAAGAGGAAAAAGGAGGTTATAAGAATTATAGAAAATTATAAAAAGATATTAAAATATTTTAGAAGTCTAAATTTATGTACAAGAAAACAAAAATAATTAAATAAAAATAAAAAAGATAAAAGCATTTTTTTCTTTAAATAGAGATTTTCAAAGCAAAAATATTATTAGTTTACATTTAAAATTCATCGAGAATGTTCAATCTTTTAAGAAACCCGAAAATACACGACTGTGTATTTGAGTTGGAATATTTTATAAATTTAAAATTAAAGATATCCTGCGGATTTTCCACAGCTCTTGGTTTTAAGCATATTGTCTGGTTGCATTATAAGGATAGGAACTTCATTGGATTGGACCGGGATGAATGGATAAACCTTATGAGCTATAAGGAATATATTAAGGCAACACTAAATCAATGTGAATTCCTAGATTGTATGAATCTAATTTATAAGGATGATAAGAGGGATGTTCAATATACATTTCAGTATAAGAATAGTATTTGCTATCTCATCCTACAACAGGGAAACCATAAAATTAAAATTGATCCTGAGACTTGGAAATCGCTAACCCAAGTCGGAATATTTTTGACAACATTTTTAAGCTGGAATACAATTCTTCGCAAGCAAATTTTATATTTTTATTATGAACATTATATTCCAAATTGCTCTATTTTAAATAAAACAAATGTACAATATTATGAAATTAAAGGTATAAATGAAAGAGATATAGAAATTGATTTAACCAGACTTTGTTATGAGTTTGGAAAAAAAATGCAAAATAAGATTAAAACAGATGTGAAAATCTATAGATTATTATTAAGAATGGATAATAAATAAAACAAACAAACAAAAAAAAAAATAATAAAAAAAAAAATATAAAAACAAAAACAAAATATTTGAGTTTTTTTTTATTAATTTCTTTAATTTGAAATTTATTAAAAATTTTAAACATAAATGACCACAAATAAAAGTATTACATTTTTGATAACTTAAATAGTTATATTTAATGTTTTTACCCGAGTATCTTAAAACTTCTATAGGTGGTTGGAGATTACCAAAACTATCAAAGTATTCTACATTATCATTATTTTTATTAAATGCTACCCAATGTGTTCCATATCCTCTATTTGCGTCCAAGTTTATAATTCCATTCTCTATTCGGTGTGAAGTTTTAGGAAGTTTATCCCTCATATATACTCCTCTAAAATAAGGAATATACTTCTTCCCAAATGTTCTCAAGTCCACATCTGTTAGCGCTCTATTAGGTAGCTGCTTTAATAGTTTTTTGATGAGGTATAAAATATTCCATAGCCTTTTTTATAGGGTTTAAGATATAGACCTTTACCCATAGCTATTGCCTCTAATGTTTTGTTATGACGCTTACTTTCTTCGAGCTGTTGTCTACCATTTTTAGCTAAAGTAATAGTTTTAGCGATTGCTGACCCACCAGAAGCTATTGCTCCCAATGCTCCAAGTGCTGTTAGAATAGGGACAAGTGGAAGAAAACCGCCAAGTTTAGGTATGTTGATAATTCTAGGAATTTTTACTATAGATTTTTTTCCAAGAAATGAATGTCGGATAGCTTTTCGTGCAGTTTTAATAGCGGTTTTGATGTCATTTGGTTTTTTCTTTTTTAAAATATCGGTTGCTGATTTAACGGCATTCTTAAAAATATTTCGTCTTCACTTTTTCTTTTGGTTGTCAGTTTTTACTCCCAAGCCAAATTTAACTTTTGACTTCATTGCGTTAGTGACAAGGAATGTGTTGAGTTTTTCTCCAAATGTACTATCTTTAGCTTTAACTCTACTCCAAGCTTTTTCTGCTAGTTCTTTATCTGCGTAATGTCGTTTATGAATATCAGTGTTCTGGGCATAAGCAATATCATGAATTTTACAAGCTGCATCCAACGGATTGATACCTTTATCACCCCTTTGTAATCGTTTTTCCAATTTAGTGCACAAAATTGATAACCCGGTAAATGAAGTTCAAGTGGTAGTGAATTAATTAAGCTATTTACAAGTCCTTTTCCAAGGACGAAATGTTTTCTACTAAATTCTTTATTTTTATACACAATCATTTATATATAAAAAATTGCTTTTCTGAAAATAAAAAATAAATAAAAAATCTAAAAGTAAATAAAACGCAATATTAAGCAAACGTATGCTTTCAGTTATAAAGATGCGTTTGGTAAAACAACAATCGAATATTTCTGTGAGAAACTTGGATTTAACGGAAAACAGAAATGGTTTTAAACATAGCTGTCTTTTACCTAATTCTATCAGAGCACTAATAGTTGGTCCCTCAAACTGTGGCAAAACAAATATAATGCTTAGTTTAATTGAAAGTCCGAATGGTTTAAAATTTAAAAATATTTATATATACTCAAAATCATTAAATCAACCGAAATATAAATATCTGTCAAGATTAATTTCATCAGTAAAGGGTATGGGACTTTATACATTTTCAGACAATGAACATGTCATACCACCCGAAAAAGCTAAAGTAAATTCTATTATGATATTTGACGATGTCGCTTGTGAAAAACAAAATAATATAAGATCATATTTCTGTATGGGGAGACATAAGGATATTGATTCTTTTTATTTATGTCAGACTTATACACATATTCCAAAACATTTAGTACGTGATAATGCAAATATGATTATTTTATTCAAGCAAGATGAATTTAATTTAGAGCATATCTACAATGATCATGTTGGCAGTGACATGAGTTTAAATATGTTTCGTTACATTTGCGGAGAATGTTGGAAGGATAAATATGGATTTATTATAATAAGTAAAGATGATGAAATGAAGCAAGGGCGTTATAGAAAAGGCTTTGATCTATTCATTCAGATTTAGTCATATAAATACTACTAACTACATCAGACGTATACCTATTAATATTAAATACGTTTTTTTTTATACTTGGAGAACTGTCAAAATTATTCCACGAAGCTGTTAAGCTGTTTAAAGAAGCTGTTTTGCTGTTTTAAGAAGCTGTTTAGCTGTTTTAATTACCTGTTTTGCTGTTTTAAAAAGCTGTTTAGCTGTTTTAATTACCTGTTTAGCTGTTTTAAAAAGCTGTTTAGCTGTTTTAAGAAGCTGTTTAGCTGTTATAAAAAAGCTGTTAAAAGTATACTACGAGTTATTCCAGGATCTAAAGTTGGTGACGACACTAGTTTAAAGTTATAATCATGGAAGAAAATATTTTAAAAGAGTTGGTGAAATCGAAAAAAATTTTAAAAAAAAAATTTCAAAGCATAAGACTGGGAGAATTGGAAAAATTTAATAATTTAGAAAGAACATTTAAACCTTTAACAGAACCTCTAAAGAAACTAGTCAAATTGTCAGTTTCGTCAAATCTAGCAATACCCACAGACGAAAAATATAAATGTAAGCACAATACTAAAATAAAAACGGAAAATAATACTATATTCACCAGCACTCCTAAGAAAAAATTATTGAACGAGAAAAACATTAATTCAGCACCTAATAAAATAAAAAGGGATAAAGAAGAAGAAGAAGAAGAAGACTATAATAGTAATAGTGAAGATGAAGTAAATGATAAATCGAAAAATGAACAATTTTATTCTCAATCATCCGATTGGGAGTTTGATTTATCAACCCTAAATGGAAATAAAAAGCTTGACACTATATTTGGACCTCATTAAATGGAAAATGGAGACTGGAAATTTGGAAATTCTATTTTAAAGCTTACTGATGATAAAATAATTATAGGTCAAAAATCTTGGGCACTAACCCCAGGGTTATACTCATTGGCGCATATTCAGAAATCATAACTAAAATCGGAACTAACAAAACAGAAACTAAAAAATAGTTTATAGATAGTTATAGATCTTATTCACAATTCATAACTAACGTAGCAACTGCTCTCAGCTAATAGAAGAAATGCAACAGAGTATATTGGCATTTAGAAAAAATTAAATGTCGATAATATATTGAACGATATATTTTGTAATTAATTAAAAAGCTTACCAAGCTCTTAAAAAACATTTCTGTTCTTTAAAAAATTAATACAAACTCTAAAAAAGTGTTCTTTGAATGTATTAGTTAGTTAGCATTTAGTTACAGCTTTACCCATAATTAAGTCTAAACTTTTTATGCTGAAAGTAACCAACTGTGAATAACTTAAATAGGTACTTAAAAAAGTTAACAATTGGTGATCATTTATGAATATGCGCCATTGCTTTTTCATAAAAATCCAAAACAATTTGATTCGTCAGAGTTAGCAATATATAAACATATTTTACTTGATACAAACGCACATCGAAGGAACTATGATCCTAATAATCAAATTAATGGAAACAGAGGTTATAAATATAAAAAAATAATAAATAAATTGTTTACTACAACTACTCACGTTGGCAAGGGTTTAATGGAGGTTAATCTTAATAAGCCAAACTATATATACTGGGATAATCCTAATGAAATTGTTGACCGATTGAGGCTGTTAATAGCATCACAACATGCTGGTAACAATAATCAATCTAATGAAATAATATCTATAATCGAAGAACTAAGGGAAGCAAATATAATTGAATAACTTTTTAAAACAATAATAATAAGAAAATTATGACTGTTGACAAATTTGGTAATTACTATAATCAAAAATATATAGGAGATATAACAAGAAACAACATTTCAAAAAAATTCGGTATCAAACTCAAGTATATGGGTAATGAGAGTTTAAGTTCACTTTGCCCAAAAAGCCATTAAAATCACCCAAAAGCCATTAAAAAGCCATTGAAATGCCCCAAAAGCCATTAAAATCACCGAAAAGCCATTAAAATTTTTCCAAAGCCATTAAAAAGCCATTAAAATCCCCCAAAAGCCATTAAAATGAACACGTGTTAAAGTAGGTCAAATGAACACGTGTTAAAGTAGGTCAAATTTAGAAAAAAAAAAAAATTTCAAAAACAAAGTAATAAAAAAAGTCGTTAAATTTTATAGCTGAGATTTAGAAAAATGTTGGGGGAGCAATGCACAAGTGTTGGGTGCATTGTTGAAGCCTTTCTTTAGTTTTTTTTATTTTGAATTAGGTGATAAAAAAATATATTATTGGATGGACAGAAAAAAGGGGGAAAAGGAAAGTTAGTGAGACAGATAGACATACAGACAGACTGGCTTCGTAACAGCAAATGGTTTTTCAATTTTATTTGGGGTTGAAGAATAAATTCAAAGTATCTATAAATTATGATTTTATTTAGTTATTAAAGAAAAATTGTATAGATGCAATTGGTGTTTCTATTTTTATTTTGGAGTGGAAATATGAAACCATTCTTGAAAATTTTTTTAAAAAATTTCAAAAACAAAGTAATAAAAAAAAAGTCGTTAAATTTTATAGGATAGCAATGCACAAGTGTTGGGTGCATTGTTGAAGCCTTTCTTTTGTTGTGATCGATAGACAGACAGCCAGACAGACATAGAGATATGTAGATAGATAGACATACAGACCTTGTAGAAGCAATTGGAAAATATTGTTGATAAGGCTTTTTTTTTTATGTGTGATTATGAAGAGCCAGATGCAGGGATGTTGTGGTTGTTGTTGTTTTGCTTGTTGTAATGATCGAGTGTATTCGAAACAACTTGTAGAAGTAGGTAGGTTAGGTTAGGTTCCATTGGCAGCCGTGATCAAGCACAGCTCACGTGGGTCCATTGCTTAGTTCCCGTTGTGTTACCATATCACGCCGTCTCCCATGGGTCCTATGAAATCTGGCTGCTAGTATTCCCATGCAGCCAACCGGTCGATTCAATAAAGGAGTGGATCCTATTTACGTCAACATCAGAGAGACAAGTTTTGTCCCCAAGGGTTCTTCGACCAAACATTTTGAGTCTTAAGTCTCCGAAAGCCGGGCAGTTACAGAGAAGATGTTCCGTTGACTCTTCCTCCTCCTCATCGCCGCAACTTCTGCACAAGTCGTTATAAGGGAGCCCCAGCCTCTGGGCGTGCCTCCCAATTGGCCAGTGGCCAGTTATAACCGCAGTTAGGTTTCTTAGATGATGTCTGGACAGCTGTAATGCCCGCCGTGTCCTTTTTTCATCTATGATGGGCCAGATTTTCCTGGTTTCCCCACAGGTGGTTTCATCGTGCCACCTCTGACTGGCGATAAGATGAAACTTATGCGCTATAAGTTGCTTACACCTTGGGAGTGAAGCACCTACATATGTGGAACCGTCCCGATTCAAGGTGGTACCTGCATGCGCCAACGAATCCGCCATGCAGTTCCCATGTATGTCCCCGTGTCCGGGGACCCAATTAAGGGTGACCAGTGAATGTCTCGCTATCTCCTCCAGAGACATCCGGCATTCTCGGACAATTCTCGATGTGATGAACACATTCTCCAGGGATCTTATGGCCGCCTTGCTATCGGTAATAATGTGAATATCCCTTCCAGATATTTCACCGTACCGGATGCGTTTCGCGGCTGTGTGGATGGCCATTATCTCGGCCTGGATTACACTGCAGTGGTCCGGCAGCCTTATAGGAATGCTCCAGTTTAGCTGCTCGGAGTATATGCCAGAACCGACACCATACAGTGTTTTAGACCCGTCCGTGAAGATTCGAATCGTATTCGCGGGGATTTGCAGGTCATCATAGTGGACCACGTTATCCATAATGCTTACCGTGAAGCCAGGATCAAAGATTGGCTCGGGTGTGACATAATCAACATCCATGTGCCAATTAATATCATTCAGAATGTTAGCATGTCCGATATTATAATCTCTCCATGCTCCGGTGGCCCTTAGTCTTACCGCCGCGTTCGCAGCTAACCTTTTCGCCAAAATGTCTGGTGGTAACCAGTTTAGAATCGTAAACAATGCCTTAGAGGGGGTTGTTCTAATGGCACCTGTTACCGCTATCGCCACCATTCTCATTGTACGTTCAAACCTGGATTGATGACTCTTCGCCTTGAGCGCCGGCCACCAAACAGCTGCCCCGTAGAAGAGAATGGGTTTAATGACACATTCGTATAGCCAGTATACATTCCTCGGGTTAATTCCCCAGTTTAGGCCAATGGCCCTTTTGCAGCAATATAATGCAGTAGCCGCTTTATTAGTCCTGGAGCTGGTGTTCATCCTCCAGTTCAGTTTACTGTCCAATATTAGCCCAAGATACTTGGCGCTGTCAGACAGTTCCAGTGACACCCCTTTTATCCTCGGGGTATTAAATTTGGGAATTTTGTATCTCCTTGTGAAAAGTACCAGTTCTGTTTTGGCGGGATTTACATCCAGTCCACATCCCTGGCACCATTTTGTTAGGACGTCCAGTGCGGACTCCATTAGTTCAGACAAAAGTCTGGGATCTTTACCCATAGCCACAACTGCAACGTCATCCGCATATGCGACCGTTCTGCAGCACGTCCTTTCCATGGCTCTGAGTAGGGTATTTATATTCAGATTCCAAAGTAAAGGTGACAGTACACCACCTTGCGGGGTGCCCCTAGTCGCAACCTTTGAAATGTTCGAGGCGCCCAAGTTGGATTCGATACGCCTGAAGTGCAAGATACTGCTGACAAATTGAATGATCGCTGGGTCGATCTCCAAATGTCTCATAGCGTTAATAACCGATTCAGGTTTAACATTGTTGAAAGCGCCCTCAATATCCAGGAATGCCACTAAAGCAAATTCCTTGTAATGCAGGGATCTCTCTATGTGGCCCACCAATGAGTGAAGCGCAGTTTCAGTGGACCTTCCCTTCGTGTAGGCGTGCTGAGCCGGTGACAGGGAATTGGGTCCTAATGATGATCTAATGTGAATATCCAAAATCCTCTCCAGTGTTTTCAGTAGAAAGGAGGATAGACTAATTGGTCTAAAGTCTTTAGCCATAGTGTGAGATGTCTTCCCACTCTTGGGGATGAAGACGATCTTATATGATGTCCACGTTGCTGGGACATGTGAGAGACTCAGGCAGGCTCTAAATATTGCCAAGAGCCATGGCATCAATATTCCCAGGTTATTTTGTAGGTCCGCTGGGATAATGCCATCCGGGCCTGGAGATTTAAAGGGATGGAAGCTTTTGACCGCCCATTCCACACGATGGCGAGTTATCGGAATATTAGAGATATCCCGAGCGCCGCTAAAAGTTTCCTCCCTAGGCACATCATCAGTGCAACCAGGGAAGTGTGTATTCATCAGGACCTCAAGGGTGTCCCGACTGTTTGTGGTCCAGGATCCATCCATCTTCCGTATAAATGATGGAATAGCTGGATTATAGGATAAAATCTTACGAAGCCGACTTGTCTCCGAGGAGTTTTCCACGTCACTGCAGAATTTCCTCCATGACTGTCTCTTGGCCTTCCTTATAAGATTCTTGAATTCATTAACTGAGGACTTGTAATTGTTCCAAACACCATTACGTTTTGCCTCATTAAAGAGCTTCCTGCTTTCCTTGCGTTTTTCAGCAATTTCCGCATTCCACCATATGGGCTTAGCTTTGCCCCTCCTGTCCATTATTTTACAGGCTTCGTTTGTTGCCTCCATTAAGGCACCGGTCAATGACTCCACTGCGGAGTCGAGCATGAACACACTGTCTATGAGAACTGGGCACATAGGCAACTTGTCGCCGAGTACACTCGCATAGATAGACCAGTTAGTCCTTCTTCTGTTCGTGTAGGGTTTAACTGAATCAACTCTAAAGGAAAAATTGAAATCAACATACATGTGATCAGAGAAGGAACAGTCCTTAGACACGTTCCAATCGCTAATCATATCTGCGAACTTATCACTAATAAGCGTAATATCAAGAACCTCCCTTCTGTTAGTCACAATAAAGGTGGGCTCACTACCCCTATTAACTACTGTTAGTTCATTTTCTACTATGAAGTCCAAAAGCGACTCACCTCGTGGATTGACATCCGAGCTGCCCCAGACGGTATGGTGTGCATTCGCATCTGCACATATTACTAGGGGGATGTTGTGCCTTTTAGCGTGCGACATCGCCTTCCTGGTTGTGGTGTTTGGAGGGTTAGCACCCTGGTCGTGTGCCATGTAGCAGCTCATAAACCAGACTGTACTGGTTTTGCACTCTACTGCGACAGTGCATGTGTCCTTATCGCTAAAATCAGAAAGAATGAAAGCTTTAAGGATGTTTTTGACCATAACACAAGCTCTGGTCTTACCTTGATCGGCTGCGTACAGAGTACTGTAACCGTCTAATCTGAGTCCGCAAACCCTGTCTCTATACAACAATGGTTCTTGGATGCATATAAGCTCCTCCGTGCCTGAAGCTAATCGGAGGAGAAGGGCAGCTGACGCCGCTTTAGAGTGATGAAGGTTGATTTGTGTCACCTTCATCATAGCTCATCACTATGGACGACTGTGACGTTGGCATCCTCTGGATCGTCGTCCGATTCCAGAAGGATGTCCTCATCATCCGCCACTCCCATCTTACCAAGGAAGTCACCCACAAGTCCACTGACCGATTGGGTGTCTTCATTGGCCGATGATCACTACTTTCCAGTCCTGTGTGGGTAGCTGGGGGTTACTTAGCTGTATAATTTCCAGGATCTCCTTGGGGTCGGATGGCTCAGCGGGGATCTTGGCAATAGATCTGGGCCTTTGCGGTACATCGGCCAGAGGTATTGCCTCAATCTTAGCGCCCTGCCAAACTTCCCCCAGGGACTCCACGGCATCCTTGTACAGCAGCGCTGAACGCTCATCTGCACACGCTATCAATTTAATGTGCCCTTGATACCAACCGGCATCTTCACACTGTGGTGGTGGTCCAGGGTTTCCCCTTAGAACACTCAGGAACGCCCTACTAAGTGCGACGACAACCAGCTTCCAGTTTTTGGACGAAATGGTGCCGTCACTTGCGTTGCGGTCAATGATCGCCCAAATGAGGTGGTCTTTAGCCACATCTTTGTACGACCTGTTTTGCGGCCGTTGAGGCGTGTGTTTGGACCTTTTAGTCCCAGGAAGCGTGTCCTCCCCAGACCGCTACCGTTTAGGCGCTGCTTCGGTTGGCTTCCGTTCAGGATTGCCTTCCTCTGCAGAGGGAGGTGCACGTTTTAAACCCTCAATATGGGTTTTTGCCCACTGGAGAGAGGTTTTCTCCTGCTCCGTGAGCTCACCAACCGGTTTTTCACCAAGTCGGCTGATAATTTTGTAGGCGGAGCGCCTGGTTATAAAGGCCCGTTTGGATGGGTTTATGTGCCTTTGGGGTTTTTTAATAATTGCCGTAGAGGCTGGGTGAGGTACATCAGAGGGCATCGAATCTTTCTTCGTATGCTCTCTTTGCACAGGTTTCGGCACATGGGAAACTGGATTTCCGGTAGACTGAGTCTGCACCGTCAAGCCAGCACCCGAGGAAGGGGTTTTGACGGGTTTTTCTCCCGTCCGGACCTGGGAAGCCTTGGAGGTACCTGGTTTCGAAGAACCCTGTACCAAGCTTGGTTTACGACCGCCTGAAGGCTTAGCCGTGAGTTTTTGCGCACTAGTAGCTAATCGACTAGCAGAGCCTGGCGCAACCACCTTGCTAGTCGAGGTTTCAGTAGCATTCGACATACTACAGCCTGATACCGACGCTGTAGTAGTAGGGTCTCCGGAGATTATGAAGCCCTTTACCGGATACGTAGGGCATGAATTTTCGGACATTTCGTGGGGGGTGTGGTGGGGTTGCATTTTATGCCTACTGCCAGGCGAAATTATACCTGCCGCTCCTCTGGAGACAGACGCAGACCATCAGCCGCTCACTATGAGAACAGACGCTGATGGATTTTATTGCGGACCGACAGCCTTCAGAAGGCAAACAATTGACCGTAAAAAGGCCAGCGGACCTAGTCATTAGCCGCTCCAACTAGGAGAAACAGACGCTAATAGACGGGGGGGGGGGGTAGTTCTTGGTTCGTACTCGGTTTAGACCCTTCTGGCATGGGAGGCCCTACCGGTCTTGACTAACGTCACTACCGCCAGCATGACTCTAAACGTCCTTGTACTTAAGCCCTCGCATCGCGGCAAGATGACTACCCATTCGCGAGGGACTTGTAGAAGTAATTGGAAAATATTTTTGATAAGGCTTTTTTTTTTTTTCTTGAATTAGGTGATGAAAAAAAAATTATTGGATGGACAGAAAAAAAGGGGGAAAAAACTAATTAAATTGTGAATTTATTAAGTTATTAAAAAAAAAAAAAAAATTGTATGTATATGTAATTGATGTTTAAAATTCGGTTACTTAATAATAAATAATTTATGACATACATATACCTACATAAATATTTTCAGATAAGAAAGTGTATGTCATGGAAAGTTAGTCAGACAGACAGATAGTATTTATACTAGTTTGCATGGATTTTCCTATGTAAGTATTAAAAGTAAAAAAAAAAGGCTTAGTGGGGTATACTTCTGAAAACTACTTTTATTTACATTTGAACACTGAAGATTTAAAGAATGAATTCGAGCCTGTTGGAAATTGAATTTGTGGACGAAAATTCCATGGAAGCAGCAGAAGAAGACATTACACAGACGCGTACAAATGCGTTAATCGACGAAGCTATAGCGAATATGCTAAAAGCCCCAGGAATTGAAATCCCCAACAACCAGCTGGCATACTATGATTTTTTGTGGGAAATTGAGGATTTTCTGGACGATGAAGAGGGAGATACCATCATTTTGAAGGCAAATGATGGTTTTTATTTGGACGAAGATGGAGATCGTTATATTAGGGAAGTAGATTTATGTTTATAGATGTAGTAGTGCTTTTTTTAATTCAAAATATATTTAAGAAATTAATAAATAAATATAAATAATAAAAACTAATAAAATTGAAATTAGAATTTGTTTGTTTTTACAATGGGTGTGGTGGGTAAAATTAAAAAACATTATCGATAATTTTAATGAATTAGAGCAAACAACATATGTAAAAACTAAGTGTAACCAAAAAAAAAGACAAAAATTTTTTCTATAAATTGTGAATTTATTTAGTAATTTATTACATTTCATTATAAATTATCAAACGATGAATATTAACGCGGAATTAATTGCTTCATTCAACAAGTTAAATATAAAACATATTTTAAGTGGTAAAAATATGATAGGTGGAAAGGACTATCCTATTACAGGAGCTGAACGGGTAACTACAAAATATGGAGATGCCATTGTCTTGGAATTGGATGGAGCTATGCTCTATCTTCCTTAAAGGTTTAATGTCTTGACTGAAAACGATGTTGGGAGCCTATCAACTGGCTCATATATAATTTCAAAGATTCCTTTAGATGACGAAAAGGATAGCATTAATTATAAGCTAGAAATTAAGACGGCTACTCCTATGAAAGGATATTACCCTTATACTCATTTTAATACATTTAAATAAAATAATTTTTTCAATAAAAAAAATGATTGAACAATAAAAAAAAAAATAAATTATTATAGATTCTAGTGTTTTTTTTTTTTATTAGTATATATATATATATATATAAATATATATATATATAATATAGAAATATTAATATTTTTAATAAGTTGTAAATGAAATCTTAATGTGGAAAGATGGAGGTTATTGAAGCTTTTCTACAAGAATTTGGAAGTGTAATCTTTGAAGAACATTTGGAATTATTATGTACATTCAAAAGAGAATATACAAATTTTAATGTATATAATATGCCTTGCTCTCACGAAAGTACAAGTGGAGATGTCGTGGGTTTGTGTGGATGCTACTTTTTCTATAAGAGGAAAAAGGAGGTTATAAGAATTATAGAAAATTATAAAAAGATATTAAAATATTTTGGAAGTCTAAATTTATGTACAAGAAAACAAAAATAATTAAATAAAAATAAAAAAAAAATAAAAAAGATAAAAGCATTTTTTTTCTTTAAATAGAGATTTTCAAAGCAAAAATATTATTAGTTTACATTTAAAATTCATCGAGAATGTTCAATCTTGTAAGAAACCCGAAAATACACGACTGTGTATTTGAGTTGGAATATTTTATAAATTTAAAATTAAAGATATCCTGCGGATTTTCCACAGCTCTTGGTTTTAAGCCTATTGTCTGGTTGCATTATAAGGATAGGAACTTCATTGGATTGGACCGGGATGAATGGATAAACCTTATGAGCTATAAGGAATATATTAAGGCAACACTAAATCAATGTGAATTCCTAGATTGTATGAATCTAATTTATAAGGATGATAAGAGGGATGTTCAATATACATTTCAGTATAAGAATAGTATTTTTACAACAGGGAAACCATAAAATTAAAATTGATCCTGAGAGTTGGAAATCGCTAACCCAAGTCGGAATATTCTTGACAACATTTTTAAGCTGGAATACAACTCTTCGCAAGCAAATTTTATATTTTTATTATGAACATTATATTCCAAATTGCTCTATTTTAAATAAAACAAATGTACAATATTATGAAATTAAAGGTATAAATGAAAGAGATATAGAAATTGATTTAACCAGACTTTGTTATGAGTTTGAAAAAAAAATGCAAAATAAGATTAAAACAGATGTGAAAATCTATAGATTATTATTAAGAATGGATAATAAATAAAACAAACAAACAAAAAAAAATATAAAAACAAAAACAAAATATTTGAGTTTTTTTTTATTAATTTCTTTAATTTGAAATTTATTAAAAATTTTAAACATAAATGACCACAAATAAAAGTATTAAATTTTTGATAACTTAAATAGTTATATTTAATGTTTTACCCAAGTATCTTAAAACTTCTATAGGTGGTTGGAGATTACCAAAACTATCAAAGTATTCTACATTATTTTTATTAAATGCTACCCAATGTGTTCCATATCCTCTATTTGCGTCCAAGTTTATAATTCCATTCTCTATTCGGTGTGAAGTTTAAGGAAGTTTATCCCTCATATATACTCCTCTAAAATAAGGAATATACTTCTTCCCAAATGTTCTCAAGTCCACATCTGTTAGCGCTCTATTAGGTAGCTGCTTTAATAGTTTTTTGATGAGGTATAAAATATTCCATAGCCTTTTTTATAGGGTTTAAGATATAGACCTTTACCCATAGCTATTGCCTCTAATGTTTTGTTATGACGCTTACTTTCTTCGAGCTGTTGTCTACCATTTTTAGCTAAAGTAATAGATTTAGTGATTGCTGACCCACCAGAAGCTATTGCTCCCAATGCTCCAAGTGCTGTTAGAATAGGGACAAGTGGAAGAAAACCGCCAAGTTTAGGTATGTTGATAATTCTATAGATTTTTTTCCAAGAAATGAATGTCGGATAGCTTTTCGTGCAGTTTTAATAGCGGTTTTGATGTCATTTGGTTTTTCCTTTTTTAAAATATCGGTTGCTGATTTAACGGCATTCTTAAAAATATTTCGTCTACACTTTTTCTTTTGGTTGTCAGTTTTTACTCCCAAGCCCAATTTAACTTTTGACTTCATTGCGTTAGTGACAAGGTATGTGTTGAGTTTTTCTCCAAATCTACTCCAAGCTTTTTCTGCTAGTTCTTTATCTGCGTAATGTCGTTTATGAATATCAGTGTTCTGGGCATAAGCAATATCATGAATTTTACAAGCTGCATCCAACGGATTGATACCTTTATCACCCCTTTGTAATCGTTTTTCCAATTTAGTTCCTGGTCCACAAAATTGATAACCCGGTAAATGAAGTTCAAGTGGTAGTGAATTAATTAAGCTATTAACAAGTCCTTTTCCAAGGACGAAATGTTTTCTACTAAATTCTTTATTTTTATACACAATCATTTATATATAAAAAATTGCTTCTCTGAAAATAAAAAAAAAAATCTGAAAGTAAATAAAACGCAATATTAAGCAAACGTATGCTTTCAGTTATAAAGATGTGTTTGGTAAAACAACAATCGCATATTTCAGTGAGAAACTTGGATTTAACGGAAAACAGAAATGGTTTTAAACATAGCTGTCTTTTACCTAATTCTATCAGAGCACTAATAGTTGGTCCCTCAAACTGTGGCAAAACAAATATAATGCTTAGTTTAATTGAAAGTCCGAATGGTTTAAAATTTAAAAATATTTATATATACTCAAAATCATTAAATCAACCGAAATATAAATATCTGTCAAGATTAATTTCATCAGTAAAGGGTATGGGACTTTATACATTTTCAGACAATGAACATGTCATACCACCCGAAAAAGCTAAAGTAAATTCTATTATGATATTTGACGATGTCGCTTGTGAAAAACAAAATAATATAAGATCATATTTCTGTATGGGGAGACATAAGGATATTGATTCTTTTTATTTATGTCAGACTTATACACATATTCCAAAACATTTAGTACGTAATAATGCAAATATGATTATTTTATTCAAGCAAGATGAATTTAATTTAGAGCACATCTACAATGATCATGTTGGCAGTGACATGAGTTTAAATATGTTTCGTTACATTTGCGGAGAATGTTGGAAGGATAAATATGGATTTATTATAATAAGTTAAGATGATGAAATGAAGCAAGGGCGTTATAGAAAAGGCTTTGATCTATTCATTCAGATTTAGTCATATAAATACTACTAACTACATCAGACGTATACCTATTAATATTAAATACGTTTTTTTTATACTTGGAGAACTGTCAAAATTATTCCACGAAGCTGTTTAGCTGTTTAAAGATGCTGTTTAGCTGTTTTAAGAAGCTGTTTAGCTGTTTTAAAAAGCTGTTTAGCTGGTGACGACACTAGTTTAAAGTTATAATCATGGAAGAAAATATTTTAAAAGAGTTGGTGAAATCCAAAAAAATTTTAAAGAAAAAATTTCAAAGCATAAGACTGGGAGAATTGGAAAAATTTAATAATTTAGAAAGAACATTTAAACCTTTAACAGAACCTCTAAAGAAACTAGTCAAATTGTCAGATTCGTCAAATCTAACAATACCCACAGACGAAAAATATAAATGTAAGCAAAATACTAAAATAAAAACGGAAAATAATACTATATTCACCAGCACTCCTAAGAAAAAATTATTGAACGAGAAAAACATTAATTCAGCACCTAATAAAATAAAAAGGGATAGTGAAGATGAAGTAAATGATAAATCGAAAAATGAACAATTTTATTCTCAATCATCCAATTGGGAGTTTGATTTATCAACCCTAAATGGAAATAAAAAGCTTGACACTATATTTGGACCTCATAAAATGGAAAATGGAGACTGGAAATTTGGAAATTCTATTTTATAGCTTACTGATGATAAAATAATTATAGGTCAAAAATCTTGGGCACTAACCCCAGGGTTATACTCATTGCTTTTTCATAAAAATCCAAAACAATTTGATTCGTCAGAGTTAGCAATATATAAACATATTTTACTTGATACAAACGCACATCGAAGGAACTATGATCCTAATAATCAAATTAATGGAAACAGAGGTTATAAATATAAAAAAATAATAAATAAATTGTTTACTACAACTACTCACGTTGGCAAGGGTTTAATGGAGGTTAATCTTAATAAGCCAAACTATATATACTGGGATAATCCTAATGAAATTGTAGACCGATTGAGGCTGTTAATAGCATCACAACATGCTGGTAACAATAATCATTCTAATGAAATAATATCTATAATCGAAGAACTAAGGGAAGCAAATATAATTGAATAACTTTTTAAAACAATAATAATAAGAAAATTATGACTGTTGACAAATTTGGTCATTACTATAATCAAAAATATATAGGAGATATAACAAGACACAACATTTCAAAAAAATTCGGTATCAAACTCAACGTAAATAATATTGATATAGAGAATAAAAGAATTTTAAATTTGTCACCTCCAATGAATGGGACAGATGCTGTTAACAAAAATTATGTCAATATACAAATGACCCATATGCAAGAACATTTAAAAAGGGGTATAAACAAAGAAGTTTTAATTGTAAGAAATGAAATAAAGGATTTAAATAAGAAAATTTCTGACATATATAGTGTAATGATTCATCACAACAAACTTTCATCACAACAACAACAACAACAACAACATAATGGAAAAAATAACGATAATAAATGAACTACATTCCCAAGCGCGGAAGAATTTCTTAAGACGGAAAGTAATAACAAAGGGAATTGATGATCTTTGGCAAGCAGATTTAGTAGAAATGGGTAACTATTCCATTATAAACAACGGATACAAATATATGCTAACAGTTATTGATACATTTTCAAAATATGCTTGGGCTGCAGCAATTAAAGCAAAAACCGCAAATGAAGTTTCCAAAGCTTTCCAGGAAATACTAAGTAAGGGGCGAATACCTAAAAATTTACAAACAGATGACGGAAAAGAATTTTTTAATAAGGAGTTTGGTTTACTAATGCGTAAATATTCAATTAATCATTACTCTACTTATAGTGTAATGAAAGCTTCAATTGTTGAACGCTTTAATCGAACACTAAAAGGTATGATGTGGAGAGAATTTAGTTATAATGGAACATTTCACTGGATTGATAATTATAAAAATCTTGTTAAACAATATAATAGAAAAACTCACAGTACAATAAAAATGGCACCTATGGATGTAAAACCTGAACATGAACAATATCTACTGAATACTGTATATAATAATTTAAAAATGTTTAAATCATCAAGGTTTAAGGTTGGGGACTATGTTCGCATAAGTAAATATAAACATATATATGAAAAAGGTTATACACCGAACTGGACTACAGAAATATTTAAAATAAAAACGATACAGAACACCTACCCAATAACATTTTTACTTGAAGACTATCAAGGATATCCTATAAAAGGCGCATTGTACAAGGAAGAAATACGTCGTACACGTTATCCTAATACATTTCTGGTGGAAAAAATTTTAAAAGAAAAAGGTGATAAAGCGTATGTTAAATGGTTAGGTTTTCCAAACCAACATAATTCTTGGATAAGTAAAATTGAAATATTATAAGAAAACAAATAAAAAAAAAAAGTTTTTCTAATAAATGTATAAATTTAATAAAACAAAAAAACTCAAGCATTTTCATTTCATTTACAATTTACCATTCAGGATGTCAATTACTTTAGCTTTAAGTGGAAATTCATCAATCCTAACGGCAAATTATTTCCCACCAATAGATCTAAAAGATGACTATGAATGTTCTCTAGTTGATTTTCATTCATATAACTCTATTCCTAATGTAGATTATGATAATAATTTATTTCATATAGGAGATAAAATAATTGAAATTCCTATTGGATCATACGAGTTACAAGATATTGTTGATTATATAGTTGGGCAGTATAAAGCAGAAAATTATAATAAATCTATTCTCATTAAAGCTAATAATAATACTTTACAAATTGAAATAACTTCATCCCACGATGCAATTTTATTTAATCGAAAACGATCCATTGGTACGCTGTTAGGTTTTAGTGAAGAAATTTTAAAGGCTGGTATGAAACATATATCAAATCAACCTGTAAATATATTAAAAGTGAATGCTATACAAATTCAGTGTAACATCATAACAGGAGCATATATGAATAATTCTCCCGCACATATACTACACGAGTTCGCATTAGACGTACCACCAGGCTATAAATTAGATGTTATTGCTAATAACCTAATTTATTTACCAGTAAACGTCAAAGAAATAACATATCTCAAAATTTGGATTGTTGACCAAGAAAATCGTGCAGTTAATTTCAGAGGTGAAGAAATAACACTTAGATTACATCTAAGACCCAGAAAAAAATGATAATTTACAATAAAACTAAGCACATTAAAGTTAATAGGGTCATTCCTACTAATCATATTAAAGCTATAAGACCATCATTATCGAAAGAAAACACCACCTTTTTAAAATTGCTTAAGTTAAAAATAAAGAAAAATGTCTGATATACTCAATGTCATTGAAAAACCATATTCTGATGAAAATATAATAAAAAAAGATTATCACAGCTATGTGCCCTATATTCAATCATTTAAAAACAATGATGAAATTCGAATTACACTACAAAATCAAGACTTATATGTTCTTCCGTCTGAAAGCTACTTATATATAGAAGGAAACATTAAAAACACTAAAGGTGAAGAAGCGTCAGAAAATACTAGATTGAGGAATAATTGTGTTGCATACTTATTTGATGAAATACGGTATGAGATTAATGGTGTTGAAATTGATCGTACTCGATACTTGGGAATATCCAGTACAATTAAGAATTATGTCTCACTAAATGAATTTGAAAGCAATATGATGAGAAATGCAGGGTGGAATATTTCTGAAGACCTGTCAATGCGAAAATTTAATTTTTATATTCCCCTTAAACTACTTTTGGGATTTGCTGAGGATTTCAATAAAATAATTTTAAATAGTAAACATGAACTTATTCTTTTACGAAGTTCAAATGATGTTAAGGCGTATTACTCTACAGATGCTAATGAAAAATTAAGTTTATCGATTAAAAACATAACATGGAGAATACCACATATTCACCTATCAGATACACGAAAAATACAAATAATGAAGATTATAAAGGAGGGTGTTTCATTACCCATAGCATTTCGCAGTTGGAACTGTTATTTTAATCCAACATTTTCCGGAGGCAGAAATCACAACTGGAATATTAAACTATCAGTGAATAGAGAAAGGCCAAGATTTCTTTTATTCGTATTAGAAAACGATAATAAATATATACATTCAGATTTGAAAAATATTAAAGTGCATTTAAATTCAGAATCGTATCCATATGATGATCTAAATTTAAAATTTGAGGAGAATCGATACGCTATTTTGTATGATATGTATGCTAAGTTTCAACAAAATTACTATATGAGAGAAGCACAACCTCTTCTTTCATGTGAGAAATTTAAAAATATTCCAATTGCAGTAGTTGATGTTAGTTATCAAAATGAAATTGTTAAAAATGGGCCTATCGATGGAAAATTGAGTTCGAGACAAGTAGTCCAGTACCAAAAAATACAAATGCTTATTGTTTAATCCTACACGATCGTATGATGGAGTACACACCTTTAACTGGAATTGTTCGAAAAGTTATATAATCTATTTTAAAATACATTCTAATACTTACTTTTTTTTCATTTAATTTCTATTAAATAAAGAATAAAACTGTTGGTTTTTTTTTAAAATAAATTTTGGTTTTTTTTTTTTATTTTATGTGTATATAGGTGTATATATTTACATGTATTATATATAATTTTTAATACTACAAGGTAATGTATATATATTCTATACTAATTATTTAGTGACTCAATATCACTAATTAACCTACTTAATTCTAAATCACCATTATCAGTATCAAACTGATAATGGTGCCATGCAAGTGTATTAATCTCATCATTTCTTATTTTACGTTTACTATCAATAAAATTTAAAGCTATTTTATTAACTCTATTTGTTAGTATTGTGTGTAACTTAGATGTGAATGTGTACATACATGCCCCTACTGATTTCTTATTAAATAAGACATGTTTATAATGATCTATAGTATAATTGTCTACCACGCATTTTTTTAACCCCCTTAGCTTTTTTAACATCTTTATCATCTTCAACTGTGAAAGAATAAACTTTGGGTCCTAAGCCTACATATTCAGTGATGAATTTACCTTCAGTTTCATCTCTTATCATTCCAAGTACTTTTTTATTTAATTGAGGAAAGTTAAATGGATTATTTTGTGAATATGCTGATGTGTCAAAGAGTGTTTTTAAATCTCCTCTTATATCATCATAGAAATCATCAGTTCTAATTGAGTAAATGAAAGAGTCAGTGTCCATATAATTGAGATTTATATTATCTCCAAATTTAGGTTTCATATACTCATAATGGAAATCATACATTTTCCATTTTGATAGATCAAGTATACAAAAGCCTAAATAAATGGGTTTATTGTAATATGTCAAAGTTTTGTTCATTTGTGCAGCCCATAATTTATCAGTAAACTGTGAAATACTGTGAAAATTTGGTTTTGCTATAAGTTCACCTACACCCAATCGGTTACGGCTGGTACGTTCCCACTCACTAACCAACCGAACGTCTTTTCTCTTATCGACATTTTCCATGGTTTTACCATACACAGCATTATTGAGCAATTTATAGAAATCTTTTTCAAATTGATTCTTAGCTTCTGTTCTATGTGTCCTATTTAAATCCATGTATGTCTTTAACCACGGCTTTTGATTAAATTTCAGAATTCGGTGAACTTTTTCCAAAACCAATCCATTATTTAAACATTGCTCTAATGTTTTATAATGTATGACATATTTCTTTTTGTTAGATAGATCAGCAATTAATTTTTCATATTTACTCCCACCAATTATTTTGTTTTCCACACAGAATGGCAGGTCATTATGATAATCATGACAGCTAGACGGGTATGATAAATCGACTTCATAAATATAACCAACATCTGAGTTATGTGGAATATTTTTGGGGTGAATGAAGTCATTTGTCCAACTGAAGCCTCCATATGGTAGTGATTCTGACATTGCCCAACCATAAAGATTATTTGCGTCTAAATATAAAATGTATTCGGACGGTTTTGTAGGATCATAATTATTAAGATATTTATGATTCGCCTTACTATACCTCTTACTACATTGTGAAAGACCACCACGAATTCCTCGTTTAATAAAATTATACATTTCTAGATCTGTTAATAATTCTAGCTCAATTCTTGTATATTTTAACATTGCATCCCAAGAAAGCCCTGGGATGGTATAATAATGTGGAGGATCTAGGTTAAAAATCTTCTTACAGAGCTTTCTAAAGTTTTCAAATATATCTGTAAGTAACAACACGTCAGTTTTTAAATACAGCTCCATGTAATCCTTAATAGTCTCACAATAAAATTTTGTCCATATATTTTGTGCTAGCAAATAATCTTCTTCTGAACATTTTTTATCATTTAACCTACTATAAAATTCTTCAATTGGTGGGAGTTTCTTTTCATTTAATTTTTCAAATGAATTTAAATATTCATAAGGAAAAACACCCTTTCGCTTCATAAGAGAAAACTTCTCAGCATCTGGAAAATATTTTCTAACTGCATTTAAATCTTGATCATTGAGGTTACTAGCTAATGATTCCAAACCAGATGCCATAAATCTTAAAGAGTCTAAAAATCTAAGCTCAATTTTTTTTCCAGTTTTATAATCTCGCACCTTTTCAAGTTGTTTTGAAATAATATGCTGAGGAATATTTTGCTTCACTTTTCTTATATACAACTCATTTATATAATCATCAATTTCTTCATCAGTATATACCCGAACAGTATGCGACAAAGAAATGTATAGTTCTTTATTTATTGGAATTACATTTGTTTCCCCTTTAATACTAAGTAATTCTTTAATAAATAAGTGACAGTCATATTTCGAAAAATTATGGAAAAATATAGGAATAAAATTTGGAATTTTAAAATTTAAATTACACGAATTATGTGCAGCCCCTCTATATTTTCCTGATAAGTGGCAGTGATCTCTCACAGCTAGTTCATCGCCTAGTGCTAAACCGCAAATATGACAGTTAATAGATTTTAAAAATTGTTCTTCTTCAAAGGGGGTTAATGAATGCATGGGGACAATTTTTTCATAATACTTCTTATATATTTGTCTACATTCATTTATTAAATTATTTACAAAATGTTGCCCTACATTAACACTACTACTACTACTACTACTAAACATTTTAAACTTATCTAAATTTTCATTAAAATTACACTTAATATTAAAACCATATGCACATGGAACATGTTTTTTTGTATATCTACTATTTTCATTAATACTACTTACATCTACTTCCTCGAGAACGCATTCAAAATCCGCATACACAACAAATGGAACTTCCATCTGCCTTTCATAATGTTTGTATTTTATGATGGATTTGTCTCCCTCCGGCATCTTGGGAATGCACTCTCCACATTCTTTTTCTTTATGAATAAGCATTTTTTCCGGTATGTCTGTGTGGTAAAGGCATGCGTTGCAAAATATAATTCTTCCATTATGCGCAGATATTTGACTTGAAAGTAGTCTAAAAAAAAAAAAAGAAATAAATTTATTAAATTGAATAGATTTTTTTTTTAAAAAATTTTATATAAGTTTATGCTAATTACCTAGAAATATTCTTTATTAAAATAAAGTGCATTTTGCTCCCACATTCACTTTCCAACAGCAACAAATTTATATGCACTTCCTTCTCTTTTTTTGTGATGTAGTAGGGACCAACAACCGTTTTCAATTTTCTGTCGAACCCAAACACATTTACACTTATTTCTGTATTATTTTTTTCAAAATACCTAATATCCTTCACATCAGTGGGAAATTGCATTGAAGTGAAGTTAAGTATTGTACCGGAATCAAGCGTAATAATTTGCTCAGAAATATTATTAATTTTATAAATTGTCTGCCTATGTACATTAATATCATCACCATTATAAAATGCTGCTATAATACTCCATTTAAAGCAGAAGACGTCATTATTTTGAACGTTAACGCAAGCATGTTTTCGTATTAGCACTACAGGTGTTGGTATGTACTGGGATCCGGATAATGGTGATGCTTTGTTAATATTAATTTCTAGACATTTAATTTGGATAAGCGTCCAACCAGAATCTCTTTCTTGAAACTCAGACATCTTCGCCTTAATCTTTTCAAATTGAAGTGTGAGAGCTGAGCCAATGTTGTCTGCCCTTGATAAGCGTATCATTTCCGTATTGTGGTACATATCAGTTTCTGGTTTAAGAGGATGTGCTGGTAGCTTATATCGAGCTGTCAATTCCAAATTAAATTTCACAATTATGTGCTGAGCCAGACAATTATTTAATAATTTCTGAACATACATTTGGCCCTCTTTCAAATATTCATTTACATTCAAATTCAGATCTCCTTTCGGAAAACGATACGTCAAAAGTCGAGATTTAAATGAATTTTTTATTAATTGAATCCGGTTTCCAATTCTCTCCTGTACATTTTTCTTGTGTTCGGGTTGGGAGCAATGAATAAACCACTGTTGTGGTTGAATTTTAACATTACAATCCTCACACATAATAAAAGATTCTGAACATGACTCAGGCTTTTGTTGTTTAAATGGTATATTTGATTGTAACATCGATAGACGCTTCCTAGATGCATCCGATGTTGAAGGATGTTCATCCATTTCTTCTACTTGTTGTTGTTGTTGCTCTTGTTGGTGTTGTTGTTATTGTTGTTGCTGTTGTTGTTGTTGTTGTTGCTCTTGTTGTTGCTGTTGTTGCTGTTGAAGGAAATCTAGATGGATTTCCATATGTTTTTTCCTCTCCATTGATGTCAGGGATATATGATTGCACACATCACATGGCACATGAATTTGAATATGTTTTTTTAAACTTTCTTTCTTTTTATATTGGTTTTGGCAAATTTCACAAATTAGTACACTAGCCATTATTATTATTTTAAATATTAATTTCTTTTTTTTATTTTCACAAAAAAAAAACAAACTTTCTTAAGCAAGTCTACTTTAGAAACTAATGAATAGAATATATTTAAATCCTTATACTTTCAAATATCTATACAATCGTAAATTTACTTATCAACAAATAAAATGCCAGACTGTCTGTATATCTGTCTGTCTGACTTTCCTTTTCCCCCTTTTTTTTCTTCTCTTTCTTTTAAAAATCAAAACAAATACTTTGAATTTTTTCTTCCACCCCAATAAAAATTGAAAAACCATTTGCTTTTACAAAACCAGTCTGTCTGTCTGTCTGCCTGTCTAACTTTCCATGACATACACTTTCTTATCTGAAAATATTTATGTAGGTATATGTATGTCATAAATTATTTATTATTAAGTAACCGAATTTTAAACATCAATTACATATACATACAAATTTTTTTTTTAATAACTTAATAAATTCACAATTTAATTAGTTTTTCCCCCTTTTTTTCTGTCCATCCAATAATTTTTTTTTTTTCATCACCTAATTCACAATATTTTCCAATTGCTTCTACAAGTTGTTTCGAATACACTCGATCATTACAACAAGCAAAACAACAACAACCACAACATCCCTGCATCTGGCTCTCCATAATCACACATAAAAAAAAAATAAAAAAATGCGCTTATCAGCTTTTTCTTCACATAATTCAAAATAAAAAGATAGAATTATCAACAATATTTTCCAATTGCTTCTACAAGGTCTGTATGTCTATCTATCTATCTCTATTTCTGTCTGGCTGTCTGTCTATCGATCACAACAAAAAAGGCTTCAACAATGCACCCAACACTTGTGCATTGCTATCCTATAAAATTTAACGACTTTTTTTTATTACTTTGTTTTTGAAATTTTTTAAAAAAATTTTCAAGAATGGTTTCATATTTCCCTATCCACTCCAAATAAAATAGAAACACCAATTGCATGTATACAATTTTTTTAATAACTAAATAAAAATATTTTCCAATTGCTTCTACAAGTTGTTTCGAATACACTCGATCATTACAACAAGCAAAACAACAACAACTACAACATCCCTGCATCTGGCTCTCCATAATCACACATAAAAAAAAAAGCCTTATCAACAATATTTTCCAATTGCTTCTACAAGGTCTGTATGTCTATCTATCTACATATCTCTATGTCTGTCTGGCTGTCTGTCTATCGATCACAACAAAAGAAAGGCTTCAACAATGCACCCAACACTTGTGCATTGCTATCCTATAAAATTTAACGACTTTTTTTTATTACTTTGTTTTTGAAATTTTTTAAAAAAATTTTCAAGAATGGTTTCATATTTCCCTATCCACTCCAAAATAAAAATAGAAACACCAATTGCATCTATACAATTTTTTTTTAATAACTAAATAAAATCATAATTTATAGATACTTTGAATTTATTCTTCAACCCCAAATAAAATTGAAAAACCATTTGCTGTTACGAAGCCAGTCTGTCTGTATGTCTATCTGTCTCACTAACTTTCCTTTTCCCCCTTTTTTTCTGTCCATCCAATAATTTATTTTTTTATCACCTAATTCAAAATAAAAAAAACTAAAGAAAGGCTTCAACAATGCACCCAACACTTGTGCATTGCTCCCCCAACATTTTTCTAAATCTCAGCTATAAAATTTAACGACTTTTTTTTATTACTTTGTTTTTGAAATTTTTTTTTTTTCTAAATTTGACCTACTTTAACACGTGTTCATTTGACCTACTTTAACACGTGTTCATTTTAATGGCTTTTGGGGGATTTTAATGGCTTTTTAATGGCTTTGGAAAAATTTTAATGGCTTTTGGGGCATTTTAATGGCTTTTTAATGGCTTTTGGGTGATTTTAATGGCTTTTTGGGCAAAGTGAACTAAAACTCTCATTACCCATATACTAACTCATCGTAAATAATATTGATATAGAGAATAAAATAATTTTAAATTTGTCACCTCCAATGAATGGGACAGATGCTGTTAACAAAAATTATGTGAATACACAAATGACCCATATGCAAGAACATTTAAAAAGGGGTATAAACAAAGAAGTTTTAATTGTAAGAAATGAAATAAAGGATTTAAATAAGAAAATTTCTGATATATATAGTGTAATGATTACGCTTTCATCACAACAACAACAACAACAATGTAATGGAAAAAAGAACGATAATAAATGAACTACATTCCCAAGCGCGGAAGAATTTCTTAAGACGGAAATTAATAACAAAGGGAATTGATGATCTTTGGCAAGCAGATTTAGTAGAAATGGGTAACTATTCCATTATAAACAACGGATACAAATATATGCTAACAATTGATACATTTTCAAAATATGCTTGCGCTGCAGCAATTAAAGCAAAAAGCGCAAATTAAGTTACCAAAGCTTTTCAGGAAATACTAAGTAAGGGGCGAATTCCTAAAAATTTACAAACAGATGACGGAAAAGAATTTTTTAATAAGGAGTTTGGTTTACTAATGCGTAAATATTCAATTAATCATTACTCTACTTATAGTGTAATGAAAGCTTCAATTGTTGAACGCTTTAATCGAACACTAAAAGGTATGATGTGGAGAGAATTTAGTTATAATGGAACATTTCACAGGATTGATAATTATAAAAATCTAGTTAAATAATATAATAGAAAAACTCGCAGTACAATAAAAATGGCACCTATAGATGTAAAACCTGAACATGAGCAATATTTACTGAATACTGTATATAATAATTTAAAAATTTTTAAATCATCAAGGTTTAAGGTTGGGGACTATGTTCGCATAAGTAAATATAAACATATATTTGAAAAAGGTTATACACCGAACTGGACTACAGAAATATTTAAAATAAAAACGATACAGAACACCTACCCAATCACATTTTTACTTGAAGTCTATCAAGGATATCCTTTAAAAGGCGCATTTTACAAGGAAGATTTACGTCGTACACGTTATCCTAATACATTTCTGGTGGAAAAAATTTTAAAAGAAAAAGGTGATAAAGCGTATGTTAAATGGTTAGGTTTTCCAAACCAACATAATTCTTGGATAAGTAAAAATGAAATAATATAAGAAAACAAATAAAAAAAAAAAAAAAAAGTTTTTCTAATAAATGTATAAATTTAATAAAACAAAAAACTCAAGCATTTTCATTTCATTTACAATTTACATTCAGGATGTCAATTACTTTAGCTTTAAGTGGAAATTCATCAATCCTAACGGCAAATTATTTCCCACCAATAGATCTAAAAGATGACTATGAATGTTCTCTAGTTGATTTTCATTCATATAACTCTATTCCTAATGCAGATTATGATAATAATTTATTTCATATAGGAGATAAAATAATTGAAATTCCTATTGGATCATACGAGTTACTAGATATTGTTGATTATATAGTTGGGCAGTATAAAGCAGAAAATTATAATAAATATATTCTCATTAAAGCTAATAATAATACTTTACATAATTGAAATAACTTCATCCCACGATGCAATTTTATTTAATCGAAAACGATCCATTGGTACGCTGTTAGGTTTTAGTGAAGAAATTTTAAAGGCTGGTATGAAACATATATCAAATCAACCTGTAAATATATTAAAAGTGAATGCTATACAAATTCAGTGTAACATCATAACAGGAGCATATATGAATAATTCTCCCGTACATATACTACACGAGTTCGCATTAGACGTACCACCAGGCTATAAATTAGATGTTATTGCTAATAACCTTATTTATTTACCAGTAAACGTCAAAGAAATAACATATCTCAAAATTTGGATTGTTGACCAAGAAAATCGTGCAGTTAATTTCAGAGGTGAAGAAATAACACTTAGATTACATCTAAGACCCAGGAAAAAATGATAATTTACAATAAAACTAAGCATATTAAAGTTAATAGGGACATTCCTACTAATCATATTAAAGCTATAAGACCATCATTATCGAAAGAAAACACCACCTTTTTAAAATTGCTTAAGTTAAAAATAAAGAAAAATGTCTGATATACTCAATGTCATTGAAAAACCATATTCTGATGAAAATATAATAAAAAAAGATTATCACAGCTATGTGCCCTATATTCAATCATTTAAAAACAATGATGAAATTCGAATTACACTACAAAATCAAGACTTATATGTTCTTCCGTCTGAAAGCTACTTATATATAGAAGGAAACATTAAAAACACTAAAGGTGAAGAAGCGTCAGAAAATACTAGATTGAGGAATAATTGTGTTGCATACTTATTTGATGAAATACGGTATGTGAGATTAATGGTGTTGAAATTGATCGTACTCGATACTTGGGAATATCCAGTACAATTAAGAATTATGTCTCACTAAATGAATTTGAAAGCAATATGATGAGAAATGCAGGGTGGAATATTTCTGAAGACCTGTCAATGCGAAAATTTAATTTTTATATTCCCCTTAAACTACTATTGGGATTTGCTGAGGATTTCAATAAAATAATTTTAAATAGTAAACATGAACTTATTCTTTTACGAAGTTCAAATGATGATAAGGCGTATTAATCTACAGATGCAAATGAAAAATTAAGTTTATCGATTAAAAACATAACATGGAGAATACCACATATTCACCTATCAGATACACGAAAAATACAAATAATGAAGATTATAAAGGAGGGTGTTTCATTACCCATAGCATTTCGCAGTTGGGACTGTTATTTTAATCCAACATTTTCTGGAGGCAGAAATCACAACTGGAATATTAAACTATCAGTGAATAGAGAAAGGCCAAGATTTCTTTTATTCGTATTAGAAAACGATAATAAATATATACATTCAGATTTGAAAAATGTTAAAGTGCATTTAAATTCAGAATCGTATCCATATGATGATTTAAATTTAAAATTTGAGGAGAATCGATACGCTATTTTGTATGATATGTATGCTAAGTTTCAACAAAATTACTATATGAGAGAAGCACAACCTCTTCTTTCATGTGAGAAATTTAAAACTATTCCAATTGCAGTAGTTGATGTTAGTTATCAAAATGAAATTGTTAAAAATGGGCCTATCGATGTGAAAATTGAGTTCGAGACAAGTAGTCCAGTACCAAAAAATACAAATGCTTATTGTTTAATCCTACACGATCGTATGATGGAGTACACATCTTTAACTGGAATTGTTCGAAAAGTTATATAATCTATTTAAAAATACATTCTAATACTTACTTTTTTTTCATTTAATTTCTATTAAATAAAGAATAAAACTGTTGGTTTTTTTTTAAATAAATTTTGGTTTTTTTTTTATTTTATGTATATATATGTATATATTTACATGTATTATATATAATTTTTAATACTACAAGGTAATGTATATATATTCTATACTAACTATTTAGTGACTCAATATCACTAATTAACCTACTTAATTCTAAATCACCATTATCAGTATCTAACTGATAATGGTGCCATGCAAGTGTATTAATCTCATCATTTCTTATTTTACGTTTACTATCAATAAAATTTAAAGCTATTTTATTAACTCTATTTGTTAGTATTGTGTGTAACTTAGATGTGAATGTGTACATACATGCCCCTACTGATTTCTTATTTAATAAGACATGTTTATAATGATCTATAGTATAATTGTCTACCACGCATTTTTTTAACCCCCTTAGCTTTTTTAACATCTTTATCATCTTCAACTGTGAAAGAATAAACTTTGGGTCCTAAGCCTACATATTCAGTGATGAATTTACCTTCAGTTTCATCTTTCATCATTCCAAGTACTTTTTTATTTAATTGAGGAAAGTTAAATGGATTATTTTGTGAATATGCTGATGTGTCAAAGAGTGTTTTTAAATCTCCTCTTATATCATCATAGAAATCATCAGTTCTAATTGAGTAAATGAAAGAGTCAGTGTCCATATAATTGAGATTTATATTATCTCCAAATTTAGGTTTCATATACTCATAATGGAAATCATACATTTTCCATTTTGATAGATCAAGTACACAAAAGCCTAAATAAATGGGTTTATTGTAATATGTCAAAGTTTTGTTCATTTGTACAGCCCATAATTTATCAGTAAACTGTGAAATACTGTGAAAATTTGGTTTTGCTATAAGTTCACCTACACCCAATCGGTTACAGCTGGTACGTTCCCACTCACTAACCAACCGAACGTCTTTTCTCTTATCGACATTTTCCATGGTTTTACCATACACAGCATTATTGAGCAATTTATAGAAATCTTTTTCAAATTGATTCTTAGCTTCTGTTCTATGTGTCCTATTTAAATCCATGTATGTCTTTAACCACGGCTTTTGATTAAATTTCAGAATTCGGTGAACTTTTTCCAAAACCAATCCATTATTTAAACATTGCTCTAATGTTTTATAATGTATGACATATTTCTTTTTGTTAGATAGATCAGCAATTAATTTTTCATATTTACTCCCACCAATTATTTTGTTTTCCACACAGAATGGCAGGTCATTATGATAATCATGACAGCTAGACGGGTATGATAAATCGACTTCATAAATATAACCAACATCTGAGTTATGTGGAATATTTTTGGGGTGAATGAAGTCATTTGTCCAACTGAAGCCTCCATATGGTAGTGACTCTGACATTGCCCAACCATAAAGATTATTTGCGTCTAAATATAAAATGTATTCGGACGGTTTTGTAGGATCATAATCATTAAGATATTTATGATTCGCCTTACTATACCTCTTACTACATTGTGAAAGACCACCACGAATTCCTCGTTTAATAAAATTATACATTTCTAGATCTGTTAATAATTCTAGCTCAATTCTTGCATACTTTAACATTGCATCCCAAGAAAGCCCTGGGATGGTATATAATGTGGAGGATCTAGGTTATAAATCTTCTTACAGAGCTTTCTGAATTTTTCAAATATATCTGTAAGTAACAACACGTCAGTTTTTAAATACAGCTCCATGTAATCCTTAATAGTCTCACAATCAAATTTTGTCCATATATTTTGTGCTAGCAAATAATCTTCTTCTGAACATTTTTTATCATTTAACCTACTATAAAATGCTTCAATTGGTGGGAGTTTCTTTTCATTTAATTTTTCAAATGAATTTAAATATTCATAAGGAAAAACACCCTTTCGCTTCATAAGAGAAAACTTCTCAGCATCTGGAAAATATTTTCTAACTGCATTTAAATCTTGATCATTGAGGTTACTAGCTAATGATTCCAAACCAGATGCCATAAATCTTAAAGAGTCTAAAAATCTAAGCTCAATTTTTTTCCAGTTTTATAATCTCGCACCTTTTCAAGTTGTTTTGAAATAATATGCTGAGGAATATTTTGCTTCACTTTTCTTATATACAACTCATTTATATAATCATCAATTTCTTCATCAGTATATACCCGAACAGTATGCGACAAAGAAATGTATAATTCTTTATTTATTGGAATTATATTTGTCTCCCCTTTAATACTAAAGCCTATAGTACACGGCATGTAAAAAGACACATGCGCATGTGGTTCTGACGTAATTTTGACGTCAATGCAACGCCACAATAAACATTGCGTGTTGTGTGATGACGTCAAAATTACGTCAGAACCACATGCGCATGTGTCTTTTTACATGCCGTGTACTATAGGCTTAAGTAATTCTTTAATAAATAAGTGACAGTCATATTTCGCAAAATTGAGGAAAAATATAGGAATAAAATTTGGAATTTTAAAATTTAAATTACACGAATTATGTGCAGCCCCTCTATATTTTCCTGATAAGTGGCAGTGATCTCTCACAGCTAGTTCATCGCCTAGTGCTAAACCGCAAATATGACAGTTAATAGAGTTTAAAAATTGTTCTTCTTCTAAGGGGGTTAATGAATGCATGGGGACAATTTTTTCATAATACTTTTTATAAATTTGTTTACATTCATTTATTAAATTATTTACAAAATGTTGCCCTACATTAACACTACTACTACTACTACTACTACTACTAAACATTTTAAACTTATCTAAATTTTAATTAAAATTACACTTAATATTAAAACCATATGCACATGGAACATGTTTTTTTGTATATCTACTATTTTCATTAATACTACTTACATCTACTTCCTCGAGAACGCATTCAAAATCCGCATACACAACAAATGGAACTTCCATCTGCCTTTCATAATGTTTGTATTTTATGATGGATTTGTCTCCCTCCGGCATCTTGGGAATGCACTCTCACCATTCTTTTTCTTTATGAATAAGCATTTTTTCCGGTATGTCTGTGTGGTAAAGGCATGCGTTGCAAAATATAATTCTTCCATTATGCGCAGATATTTGACTTGAAAGTAGTCTAAAAAAAAAAGAAATAAATTTATTAAATTGAATAGATTTTTTTTTAAAAAATTTTATATAAGTTTATGCTAATTACCTAGAAATATTCTTTATTAAAATATAGTGCATTTTACTCCCACATTCACTTTCCAACAGCAACAAATTTATATGCACTTCCTTCTCTTTTTTTGTGATGTAGTAGGGACCAACAACCGTTTTCAATTTTCTGTCGAGCCCGAACACATTTACACTTATTTCTGTATTATTTTTTTCAAAATACTTAATATCCTTCACATCAGTGGGAAATTGCATTGAAGTGAAGTTAAGTATTGTACCGGAATCAAGCATAATAATTTGCTCAGAAATATTATTAATTTTATAAATTGTCTGCCTATGTACATTAATATCATCACCATTATAAAATGCTGCTATAATACTCCATTTAAAGCAGAAGACGTCATTATTTTGAACGTTAACGCAAGCATGTTTTCGTATTAGCTCTACAGGTGTTGGTATGTACTGGGATCCGGATAATGGTGATGCTTTGTTAATATTAATTTCTAGACATTTAATTTGGATAAGCGTCCAACTAGAATCTCTTTCTTGAAACTCAGACATCTTCGCCTTAATCTTTTCAAATTGAAGTGTGAGAGCTGAGCCAATATTGTCTGCCCTTGATAAGCGTATTATTTCCGTATTGTGGTACATATCAGTTTCTGGTTTAAGAGGGTGTGCTGGTAGCTTATATCGAGCTGTCAATTCCAAATTAAATTTCACAATTATGTGCTCAGCCAGACAATTATTTAATAATTTCTGAACATACATTTGACCCTCTTTCAAATATTCATTTACATTCAAATTCAAATCTCCTTTCGGGAGAAAGTCGAGATTTAAATGAATTTTTTATCAATTGAATCCGGTTTCCAATTCTCTCCTGTACATTTTTCTTGTGTCCGGGTTGGGAGCAATGAATAAACCAATGTTGAGGTTGAATTTTAACATTACAATCCTCACACATAATAAAAGATTCTGAACATGACTCAGGCTTTTGCTGTTTAAATGGTATATTTGATTGTAACATCGATAGACGCTTCCTAGATGCATCCGATGTTGAAGGATGTTCATCCATTTCTTCTATTCTGTTGTTGTTGTTGTTGTTGCTGTTGTTGTTGCTGTTGTTGCTGTTGAAGGAAATCTAGATGGATTTCCATATGTTTTTTCCTCTCCATTGATGTCAGGGATATATGATTGCACACATCACATGGCACATGAATTTGAATATGTTTTTTTAAACTTTCTTTCTTTTTATATTGGTTTTGGCAAATTTCACAAATAAGTACACTAGCTATTATTATTATTTTAAATATTAATTTCTTTTTTTTATTTTTACAAAAAAAAACACAAACTTTCTTAAGCAAGTCTACTTTAGAAACTAATGAATAGAATATATTTAAAACCTTATATATACTTTCAAATATCTATACAATCGTAAATTTACTTATCAACAAATAAAGTGCCAGACTGTCTGTATATTTGTCTGTCTGACTAACTTTCCTTTTCCCCCTTTTTTTCTTTTTTTTTCTTCTCTTTTCTTTTAAAAATCAAAACAAATACTTTGAATTTTTTCTTCCACCCAAATAAAAATTGAAAAACCATTTGCTTTTACAAAACCAGTCTGTCTGTCTGTCTGCCTGACTAACTTTCCATGACATACACTTTCTTATCTAAAAATATTTATGTAGGTATATGTATGTCATAAATTAGTTATTATTAAGTAACCGAATTTTAAACATCAATTACATATACATACAGATATTTTTTTTTTAATAACTTAATAAATTCACAATTTAATTGGTTTTTTCCCCCTTTTTTCTGTCCATCCAATAATTTTTTTTTTCATCACCTAATTCAAAAAAAAAAAAAGCCTTATCAAAAATATTTTCCAATTGCTTCTACAAGTTGTTTCGAATACACTCGATTATTACAACAAGCAAAACAACAACAACCACAACATCCCTGCATCTGGCTCTCCATAATCACACATAAAAAAAAAGCCTTATCAACAATATTTTCCAATTGCTTCTACATGGTCTGTATATCTATCTATCTATCTCTATGTCTGTCTGGCTGTCTGTCTATCGATCACAACAAAAGAAAGGCTTCAACAATGCACACGAACACTTGTGCATTGCTCCCCCAACATTTTTCTAAATCTCAGCTATAAAATTTAACGACTTTTTTTTTTTACTTTGTTTTTGATTTTTTTTTTTTTTTTTAATTTGACCTACTTTAACACGTGTTCATTTGACCTACTTTAACACGTGTTCATTTTAATGGCTTTTGGGGGATTTTAATGGCTTTTGAATAATTTTAATGACTTTTGGGGGATTTTAATGGCTTTTTAATGGCTTTTGGGGGATTTTAATGGCTTTTGAGGGATTTTAATGGCTTTTGGGGGATTTTAATGGCTTTTGAGGGATTTTAATGGCTTTTTAGACAAAGTGAACTAAAACTCTCATTACCCATATACTGAGAATTTAATAATTAAAAAAAATCCTATGAAATGATCCATATAAATTATATTCTTCATATATATTGAAGAAAAAGGCCCATCAATTCCCAGAAGTCGCCCCTAGTGGTATATAATGTATGACCGACCTCGATTAATTGTTTGTCGTTAACATTTTCTCGAGACATACTTGCCCCTTATCACCACTTCTTAGGGGGGCTCCCATACAAATATTGCGTTTTATGAAATTCTTAAATTAATTAAAATTTGTCGACTTTTGTCAATAAAATCAAAATTTGCTAACAGATTTTAATCACTTATGGCTTGTTTCATTTGCAGCTTCACTTTTTATATGTGTGCAAAAAATTTTAAATTTTTTATGAATTTTTAAAAAACAAAATTTTCGAAATTTCGATAAAAAAATGACGACTACTCATAGTAGAAAAAAAGTTTTAAACCTTATTGCGGAATTTCGGTTTTTTAAGTTTTTTCAATAAGCTAAAGCGTTTTTGAGTTACGCGAATATATGTTGTGCAACCTCTTCCATTTTCGAAATAACGGTATATCTCGAAAACCAGAGCCAATCTTAAAAAATCGAGGGCAAAGTGTAATCTATAGATTTTTACATCAGTTTTAATTTTATTTTGCATTTTTTTTCCAAACTCATAACAAAGTCTGGTTAAATCAATTTCTATATCTCTTTCATTTATAGCTTTAATTTCATAATATTTCACATTTGTTTTATTTAAAATAGAGCAATTTGGAATATAATGTTCATAATAAAAATAAAAAATTTGCTTCCGAAGAATTTTATTCCAGCTTAAAAATGTCGTCAAGAATATTCCGATTTGGGTTAGAGATTTCCAAGGATCAATTTTAATTTTATGGTTTCCCTGCTGAAGGATAAGACAGCAAATACTATTCCTATATTGAAATGTATATTGAACATCCCTCTTTTCATCCTTATTAATTAGATTCATACAATCTAGGAATTCACATTGATTTAGTGTTGCCTTTATATATTCCTTATAGCTCATAAGGTTTATCCATTCATCCCGGTCCAATCCAATGAAGTTCCTATCCTTATAATGCAACCAGACAATAGGCTTAAAACCAAGAGCTGTGGAAAATCCGTAGGATATCTTTAATTTTAAATTTATAAAATATTCCAACTCAAATACACAGTCGTGTATTTTCGGGTTTCTTACAAGATTGAACATTCTCGATGAATTTTAAATGTAAACTATTAATATTTTTGCTTTGAAAACCTCTATTTAAAGAAAAAAAAATCTGCTTTTATCATTTTTTTGAAAACTTTTAACTCTAATTAAATAAGGTACATTTATTTTTTAATTCTAATAAAAAAAAAGTTTAATCAAATTCATTATTTTTGTTTCCTTGTACATAAATTTAGACTTCTAAAATATTTTAATATCTTTTTATAATTTTCTATAATTCTTATAACCTCCTTTTTTCTCTTATAGAAAAAGTAGCATCCACACAAACCCACGACATTTCCACTTGTACTTTCGTGAGAGCAAGGCATATTATATACATTAAAATTTGTATATTCTCTTTTGAATGCACATAGTAATTCCAAATGTTCTTTAAATATTACACTTCCAAATTCTTGTAGAAAAGCTTCAATAACCTCCATCTTTCCACATTAAGATTTCATTTACAACTTATAAAAAATATTAATAATTCTATATTATATATATATATATATTTATATACATATATACTAAAAAAATAAAAAAACACTAGAATTTAAATTAATTTATTTTTATTGTTTAATCATTTTATTGAAAAATTATTTTATTTATAAATATTAAATTGAGTATAAGGGTAATATCCTTTCATAGGAGCAGCCGTCTTCATTTCTAGCTTATAATTAATGCTATCCTTTTCATCATCTAAAGGAATCTTTGCAACGACATATGCGCCAGTTGATAGGTTCCCAACATAATTTTCAGTTAAGGAATTAAACCTTTTAGGAAGATAAAGCATAGATCCATCCAATTCCAAGACAATGGCATCTACATATTTTGTAGTTACCCGTTCAGCTCCTGTAATAGGATAGTCCTTTCCACCTATTATATTTTTAACACTTAAAATATGTTTCATATTTAATTTATTGAATGAAGCAATTAATTCCGCGTTAATATTGATCGTTTGATAATTTATAACGAAATGTGATAAATAACTAAATAAATTCACAATTCATAGAAAAATTGTTGGCTGCACTTTGTTTTTAACATATGTTATTTGCTCTAATTCATTAAAATGATCGATAATGTTTTTAATTTTACCCACCACACCCATTGTAAAAACAAACAAATTTTTAATTTTATTAGTTTTTTATTATTTATATTTTATTTATTAATTTTTTAAATTTATTTAAATTAAAAATCACTACTACATATATAAACCTAAATCTACTTCCCTAATGCAACGATCTCAATCTTCGTCAAAATAAAAACCATAATTTGCCTTCAAAATGATGGTATCCCCCTCTTCATCGTCCAGAAAATCCTCAACGTCCCACAAAAAATCATGGTATGCCAGCTGGTTGTTGGGGATTTCAATTCCTGGGGGTTTTTTTTAGCGTATTCGCTATAGCTTCGTCGATAAACGCATTTATAAGCGTCTGTGTATTATCTTCTTCTGCTGTCCTCACACATAATAAAAGATTCTGAACATGACTCAGGCTTTTGCTGTTTAAATGGTATATTTGATTGTAACATCGATAGACGCTTCCTAGATGCATCCGATGTTGAAGGATGTTCATCCATTTCTTCTATTCTGTTGTTGTTGTTGTTGTTGCTCTTGTTGCTGTTGAAGGAAATCTAGATGGATTTCCATATGTTTTTTCCTCTCCATTGATGTCAGGGATATATGATTGCACACATCACATGGCACATGAATTTGAATATGTTTTTTTAAACTTTCTTTCTTTTTATATTGGTTTTGGCAAATTTCACAAATTAGTACACTAGCCATTATTATTATTTTAAATATTAATTTCTTTTTTTTATTTTTACAAAAAAAAACACAAACTTTCTTAAGCAAGTCTACTTTAGAAACTAATGAATAGAATATATTTAAAACCTTATATATACTTTCAAATATCTATACAATCGTAAATTTACTTATCAACAAATAAAATGCCAGACTGTCTGTATATTTGTCTGTCTGACTAACTTTCCTTTTCCCCCTTTTTTTCTTTTTTTTTCTTCTCTTTTCTTTTAAAAATCAAAACAAATACTTTGAATTTTTTCTTCCACCCAAATAAAAATTGAAAAACCATTTGCTTTTACAAAACCAGTCTGTCTGTCTGTCTGCCTGACTAACTTTCCATGACATACACTTTCTTATCTAAAAATATTTATGTAGGTATATGTATGTCATAAATTAGTTATTATTAAGTAACCGAATTTTAAACATCAATTACATATACATACAGATATTTTTTTTTTTTAATAACTTAATAAATTCACAATTTAATTGGTTTTTTCCCCCTTTTTTCTGTCCATCCAATAATTTTTTTTTTCATCACCTAATTCAAAAAAAAAAAAAGCCTTATCAAAAATATTTTCCAATTGCTTCTACAAGTTGTTTCGAATACACTCGATTATTACAACAAGCAAAACAACAACAACCACAACATCCCTGCATCTGGCTCTCCATAATCACACATAAAAAAAAAGCCTTATCAACAATATTTTCCAATTGCTTCTACATGGTCTGTATATCTATCTATCTATCTCTATGTCTGTCTGGCTGTCTGTCTATCGATCACAACAAAAGAAAGGCTTCAACAATGCACACGAACACTTGTGCATTGCTCCCCCAACATTTTTCTAAATCTCAGCTATAAAATTTAACGACTTTTTTTTTTTACTTTGTTTTTGATTTTTTTTTTTTTTTTTAATTTGACCTACTTTAACACGTGTTCATTTGACCTACTTTAACACGTGTTCATTTTAATGGCTTTTGGGGGATTTTAATGGCTTTTGAATAATTTTAATGACTTTTGGGGGATTTTAATGGCTTTTTAATGGCTTTTGAATAATTTTAATGGCTTTTGGGGGATTTTAATGGCTTTTGAGGGATTTTAATGGCTTTTGGGGGATTTTAATGGCTTTTGAGGGATTTTAATGGCTTTTTAGACAAAGTGAACTAAAACTCTCATTACCCATATACTGAGAATTTAATAATTAAAAAAATTTCGAAATTTCGATAAAAAAATGACGACTACTCATAGTAGAAAAAAAGTTTTAAATCTTATTGCGGAATTTCGGTTTTTTAAGTTTTTTCAATAAGCTAAAGCGTTTTTGAGTTACGCGAATATATGTTGTGCAACCTCTTCCATTTTCGAAATAACGGTATATCTCGAAAACCAGAGCCAATCTTAAAAAATCGAGGGCAAAGTGTAATCTATAGATTTTTACATCAGTTTTAATTTTATTTTGCATTTTTTTTCCAAACTCATAACAAAGTCTGGTTAAATCAATTTCTATATCTCTTTCATTTATAGCTTTAATTTCATAATATTTCACATTTGTTTTATTTAAAATAGAGCAATTTGGAATATAATGTTCATAATAAAAATAAAAAATTTGCTTCCGAAGAATTTTATTCCAGCTTAAAAATGTCGTCAAGAATATTCCGATTTGGGTTAGAGATTTCCAAGTCTCAGGATCAATTTTAATTTTATGGTTCCCTGCTGAAGGATAAGACAGCAAATACTATTCCTATACGGAAATGTATATTGAACATCCCTCTTTTCATCCTTATTAATTAGATTCATACAATCTAGGAATTCACATTGATTTAGTGTTGCCTTTATATATTCCTTATAGCTCAAAAGGTTTATCCATTCATCCCGGTCCAATCCAATGAAGTTCCTATCCTTATAATGCAACCAGACAATAGGCTTAAAACCAAGAGCTGTGTAAAATCCGCAGGATATCTTTAATTTTAAATTTATAAAATATTCCAACTCAAATACACAGTCGTGTATTTTCGGGTTTCTTACAAGATTGAACATTCTCGATGAATTTTAAATGTAAACTATTAATATTTTTGCTTTGAAAACCTCTATTTAAAGAAAAAAAAATCTGCTTTTATCATTTTTTTGAAAACTTTTAACTCTAATTAAATAAGGTACATTTATTTTTTAATTCTAATAAAAAAAAAGTTTAATCAAATTCATTATTTTTGTTTCCTTGTACATAAATTTAGACTTCTAAAATATTTTAATATCTTTTTATAATTTTCTATAATTCTTATAACCTCCTTTTTTCTCTTATAGAAAAAGTAGCATCCACACAAACCCACGACATTTCCACTTGTACTTTCGTGAGAGCAAGGCATATTATATACATTAAAATTTGTATATTCTCTTTTGAATGCACATAGTAATTCCAAATGTTCTTTAAATATTACACTTCCAAATTCTTGTAGAAAAGCTTCAATAACCTCCATCTTTCCACATTAAGATTTCATTTACAACTTATAAAAAATATTAATAATTCTATATTATATATATATATATATATATATTTATATACATATATACTAAAAAAATAAAAATAAACACTAGAATTTAAATTAATTTATTTTTATTGTTTAATCATTTTATTGAAAAATTATTTTATTTATAAATATTAAATTGAGTATAAGGGTAATATCCTTTCATAGGAGCAGCCGTCTTCATTTCTAGCTTATAATTAATGCTATCCTTTTCATCATCTAAAGGAATCTTTGCAACGACATATGCGCCAGTTGATAGGTTCCCAACATAATTTTCAGTTAAGGAATTAAACCTTTTAGGAAGATAAAGCATAGATCCATCCAATTCCAAGACAATGGCATCTACATATTTTGTAGTTACCCGTTCAGCTCCTGTAATAGGATAGTCCTTTCCACCTATTATATTTTTAACACTTAAAATATGTTTCATATTTAATTTATTGAATGAAGCAATTAATTCCGCGTTAATATTGATCGTTTGATAATTTATAACGAAATGTGATAAATAACTAAATAAATTCACAATTCATAGAAAAATTTTTGGCTGCACTTTGTTTTTAACATATGTTATTTGCTCTAATTCATTAAAATGATCGATAATGTTTTTAATTTCACCCACCACACCCATTGTAAAAACAAACAAATTTTTAATTTTATTAGTTTTTTATTATTTATATTTTATTTATTAATTTTTTAAATTTATTTAAATTAAAAATCACTACTACATATATAAACCTAAATCTACTTCCCTAATGCAACGATCTCAATCTTCGTCAAAATAAAAACCATAATTTGCCTTCAAAATGATGGTATCCCCCTCTTCATCGTCCAGAAAATCCTCAACGTCCCACAAAAAATCATGGTATGCCAGCTGGTTGTTGGGGATTTCAATTCCTGGGGGTTTTTTTTAGCGTATTCGCTATAGCTTCGTCGATAAACGCATTTATAAGCGTCTGTGTATTATCTTCTTCTGCTGTTTCCACGGAATTTTCGTCCACAAATTCAATTTCCAACTGGCTCGAATTCATTGTTCAAATCTTCAGTGTTCAAATGTAAATAAACCTAGTTTTCAGAAGTATACTCCACTAAGCCTTTTTTTTTACTTTTTACACTTTTTATATAGGAAAATCCATGCTGTCTGTCTGATTGTTCACCTTATAAATTCACAATTTAATTAGTTATTTTTCCCCCTTTTTTTCTGTCCATCCAATAATTTTTTTTTCATCACCTAATTCGAAAAAAAGCCTGTTTGTCTATCTATCTATTTACCCACAACAAATACTTTTTTCCGTACGCACTCGGTGATTACAACAAGCAGAACAACAACAACTACAACATCCCTGCATCTGGCTCTCCATAAACACACACATAAAAAACGCGCTTATCAGCTATATGTGTTTCCCCAACAAACATTTTTTATTCAATTTAAATTTTAATGGCTTTTGCTCCAATTTTAATGGCTTTTGCTCCACTTTTAATGGGTTTTGCTCCCAACAATCAATTTTAATGGCTCTTGCTCCCATTTTAATGGCTTTTGCCCCACTTTTAATGGCTTAAACTCTTAAACTCTCATTATCCATATACTAATGTCATAAATAAAGGAATCAGTATCCATATAATTGAGTTTAATGTTTTCACGATATTAACGCTTTGTGTAATCATAATGAAAACTATACATTTTCCATTTCGATATTTCTAAAACTGAAAATCCAATATAAATAGGTTTATTGAATTCAGTTTTAATTCTATTCATTTGGATAGCATGCATATTGTCATGAATTTGAAGTGAACTATAGAAATTTGGCTTAGCTATAAGAGCTCGAGCTCCTAAGCGTTTATCTCTATTCTCACATTGACATACTATTTTAATGTCTTTCCTCTTATCAACATTTTCCATAGTTTTCCCGTATACTGCATTATTCAACAATTTGAAAAAATTTTGTTAAAATGAATTTTTAGCTAGTGTTCTATGATGGTTATTTAAATCAATATATTTTTATAACCAATTTGATTGATCAAATTGAAGAATTCTATGTATTTTCTTTAAAATTAAACCATGTTGAATACATTGCTGAAGATTTCGGTAATATATTATGTAATTAGTTTTACTATTTAAATCAGTTATTAGTTTCTTTTGTTTCATGGTTTCAATTTTCTTATTCTCAGCACAAAATGGTAAATCATTATGAAAGTCATGTAATGTAGATGAATATTCTAGATATACTTCTAATATATATCCTAATGGAGAATCTTCTTCTTTATTAATAACGTTGAAATGTTAACAATTTCCAACCCATTTAAAATTTTTATAGGGGAGGTATTGTGACATTGCATAACCATACAAGTTATTAACATCTAAATATATTAAGTAATTTGATTCTTTGTTAGAATCGTAATCACTAATATATTTATAATTAGCAATTGAATGTCGATTAGAACATTGAACAATACCTACCCTGATACCTCGAAGAACATAATTATATATATTAATATCAGTCAACAAATCCAATTCTATTTCAGTTGTTTTCAACATTGCATCCCAGGATACACCTGGGGTAGTATAATACTGACATGGATCTAAATTATAAATGCTTGGAAATTTTCAAATATATCACAATGTAAAATAATATCTACCTTTAAATATAAAAGTAAATAATTCTTTAATGTTGAACATTTAAATGTTTTCCATACTTTTTGTGCATGTTCATAATCCTCTACACTACACGACTCATTATTTAATTTATTGAAAAATACTGAACGAGGTGGTAATTAAATTTCTTCAAGACGATTCATTGAATCTTAAAAGTCATACGGAAAGACACCTTTACGTTTCATCAAATTGAATTCTTCATCATTTGGATAGCTTGATTTTACTACCGTTAAATCACTGACGGACAAATAACCTGCTAATTTTGCTATACTCGATGGCATAAACCTAAATGAATCGAGAAAACGTAACTCAATTGTATCTTTTTCATTTATAGAAACTTTTTTTGATATAGACACATAAAGCTCCTTATTTAAAGGTATAATATTTATATCGCCGTCAATTGTTGAAAGCTCTCTTACAAACAGATGACAATCATATGCCGAAAGATTATGAAAAAATTAGGGATGAAATTTGCATTTTGATATTCTAAATTACACTGATTATGAGCAGCACCCCTATATTGACCAGTTAGATGACAATCGTCAGCTACTTTATCTTCATTAGACAAAGATTTGGTACAATTATGACAAGTCTTGCTTTCATAATGATGTATCTGTTGAAGGAGTGTTAAGGAATTCATTAGTTTAATTACACTTGACAAGTGTAAATAGTTAAAATGTAAACTTTTAAAAAAATGTTGTGGCGCATCAATACCATTGTAAATTCTAAAAATATCTAAATCTGAGTTATAGGAACATTTAATATAATAACTATAAGCAAATGGAATATGCTTTTGTACTGATTGAACATTAACTGAATTTTGAGTAGTAACTGATTCGAGTATACACTCAAAATCAGCATTAACTACAAAAGGCACATCCATTTGCTTTTAAAATTTTTAAAACTTAGCTTCATTTAATCTATACTAGGCATTTTGGTAACTATTTTATTACATTCCTTCTCATGTTGTTCCAACGATGTGTCCTTGTGAAAATATATTAAACAGATATTGTATACATATATTATATGTCCATGTTTTGTTAATTGATTACTTATTAATTTCTATATACATATTTTTTATCCATACATAATGGGACCTTTATCCATTCTCTAGCAGCATTAAGTTGATGTGTTTGGACTTTTCTTCTTTGGTGAAGTAATATGGTCCCACTAAGATATCACCTTCTAGTCCAAACACATTCACACTAATTTCAGGATTCATTAGTTCAAAATCTCTTATTTTGTTAACTGCTAGAGGGAAATTTAAATTGATGAAATTTAACTTAATTCCATTGTCCATCACTATTACATCGTCATTTATATTTTTAATGTTATATGATGAGCATCTGTTGCTATGAGTATTTAGATCAACTGGATATAGTGCTGATATTAAAGCCCATTTAAAACAATACTCGTCATTGCTTTGAACATTGATACATGCAAACTTTCTCTGTATTTTGCGTGGTAATGGAATGTATAGAGAACCTTTGATGCACTTATATTGATTAATATTCATCTCCAAACGTGTTATTTCAATTAATGTCCAACCACTATCACGCTCCTGAAATTCGCTCATCTTTTTAATTATAATATTACATTGCTCGTTGTAAATATTAAGAATATCATCTCTTGTTGAATACATACTCAGAATGTTCATTTTAGTCTGATGGGATTTTATATCAACCATACAAGAATCTTTATCTTCCTTTATCAGTACATATTCGCAAAACAGTTCCATGTTAAATTTAATGTTTTCATGTTTTTGTATGTTGTCTGTTAATAATTTAATTAATTTCTCTCTGATTTCCGTTAAAAAATTTTCAGGTATTAAACTATTTTTATTATTGTTTTCAACTAAATATGTAATAATTCTTTTATTAAATGATGATTTTATACATTTAACATCACCATCATTATCTGATTTCTCAGCACACTTAAGTTTATGTTCATTTGTTCTATTATGGTTGTGCCAATTTGTGTTTTTTTATATATTTTTTACAATATTTACAATAAATATTTGTTTCATCTTCATTGATGTCATCTTTTGTATTAGAGTGTGAGTGCCAATGCCATTCCAAACGATCCGAAAAATGTATATTACATGTTTGACATTTAAACGATGAGGATGGTCAATCATGATATAATCGAATATGTCTTCTTAAATTTGTATTAATAGTGAATACTTTTCCGCGAAATTCACAAATAAAACCGCCAGCCATTTTACTTTTTTTTAGTAAGAACCTAATGATTTAACTATCAGAACAAGAATGGTTCTGTGTCCCCCAGAAGTAGTATTTATATCATTAATTGTTGATGAGGGGAGTAATAAGTTAGAGGGTAAGTTCCATATAAGTCTTATTCGAAAAATAAAAAGGTTTAATATTACAAAAAAAAAATTAACTTATGAAAAGAAACAATAAACAAAAGAAAGGCTTATCAAAAATATTTTCATTTTCCACCCAAATACATTTTCAAAACAAATACTTTGAATTTAATTTATTTTTCCACCCAAATAAAATTGAAAAAACCATTGGCTTTACAAAGCCGGCCTGCCTGTCTGACTAACTTTCCATAACATACAATTTCTTATCTGAAAATATTTAGGTATATGTATGTCATAAATTCTTTATTATTAAGTAACCGAATTATAAACATCAATTACATCTACATACAAAATTCTTAATAACTTAATAAATTCACAATTTAATTAGTTATTTTTCCTTTTTTGATAGAATTATTAAGAATGGTTTCATATTTCCCTATCCACTCCAAATAAAATTGAAAAAACCATTGCTTTAACAAAGCCGGTCTGTCTGTATGTCTGTCTGACTTACTTTCCATAACATACACTTTCTTATCTGAAAATTTTTAGTTATATGTATGTCAAAAATTCTTTATTATTAAGTAATCGAATTTTAAACATCAATTACATCTACATACAAAATTTTTAATAACTTAATAAATTCACAATTTAATTAGTTATCCAATAATTTTTTTTTTCATCACCTAATTCAAAACAAAAAAAAAGGAAGTCTTATCAACAATAGTTTCCATTTGCTTCTACAAGGTCTGTATGGCTATCTATCTATCTACCTACAATAAATATTTTTTTTTGTTTTTTTTTCGTATACACTCGATCATTACAACAAGCAAAACATATCTACCCACAACAAATACTTTTTTCGTACGCACTCGATCATTACAACAAGCAAACCAACAACAACATCCCTCCATCTGGCTCTCCATAAACACACACAAAAAATAAAAAAGCGCTTATCAGCTATTTTATTAATTAATTCATTTATTAATGATGTGCTAATAATCCCAATTTTTTTAAATGAAAACACTGAAATTTATTGTTGTGGGAAAGCTAGTTCCTATGCGCATTTCGCTGGTTGCTTAGGCCAGCTCGTCAGGAAACTTTTTCCAAATACTTTAGAAAAGCTAAAAATATTATACAAGTAAGACCATAAAGTGAATAAGAATTTTAAAACACTCTGGTCTTAAATGTAACAATATCAAAGCTTCAACAAAGTCACAACAATAAACCGTCAATTTTTTTCTTTCTTACATTCCCCTACAATTGGCTGGGTTTTTTCCAACACAAATTGTAGTTGTAAGAGGATAGAAAGAAAAAAACAAAATTAAAAAACAAGATGCTTAAATAAAGCAGCTTGCCATTTCAGTTTTTTATTTGCCGGGCACATGCAAATTTATTATCAAAAATTATTTTTGGGAATGAAATATTTTATTAATTAATTCATTTATTAATGATGTGCTAATAATCCCAATTTTTTTAAATGAAAACACTGAAATTTATTGTTGTGGGAAAGCTAGTTCCTATGCGCATTTCGCTGGTTGCTTAGGCCAGCTCGTCAGGAAACTTTTTCCAAATACTTTGGAAAAGCTAAAAATATTATACAAGTAAGACCATAAAGTGAATAAGAATTTTAAAACACTCTGGTCTTAAATGTAACAATATCAAAGCTTCAACAAAGTCACAACAATAAACCGTCAATTTTTTCTTTCTTACATTCCCCTACAATTGGCTGGGTTTTTTCCAACACAAATTGTAGTTGTAAGAGGATAGAAAGAAAAAAACAAAATTAAAAAACAAGATGCTTAAATAAAGCAGCTTGCCATTTCAGTTTTTTATTTGCCGGGCACATGCAAATTTATTATCAAAAATTATTTTTGGGAATGAAATATTTTATTAATTAATTCATTTATTAATGATGTGCTAATAGTCCCAATTTTTTTAAATGAAAACACTGAAATTTATTGTTGTGGGAAAGCTAGTTCCTATGCGCATTTCGCTGGTTATGTTTTTTTTCTCCCTATGTTCTTATTTTAGAGTAGCGTACCTATAGATTTAATTAAATGCCTTTTTTTCTGTTATCAATCAAAACAAATACTTTGAATTTATTCTTCCAACCAAATAAAATTGAAAAAACCAATTGCTTTTACAAAGCCGGCCTGTCTATTCGTCTGTCTGTCTGACTAACTTTCCATAACATACACTTTCTTATCTGAAAATATTTAGGTATATGTATCTCATAAATTATTTTTTATTAAGTAATCGAATTTTAAACATCAATTACATCTACAAAATTTTTTAATAACTTAATAAATTCACAATTTAATTAGTTATTTTTTCCCCTTTTTTTCTGTCCATCCAATAATTTTTTTTTCATCACCTAAATCAAAACAATATTTTCCAATTGCTTCTAAAAGGTCTGCATGTCTATCTATCTATCTCTATGGCTGTCTGTCTATCTATCTATCTACCCACAATAAATATTTTTTTTTTGGTTTTTTTTTCGTATACACTTGATCATTACAACAAGCAAAACAACAACAACATCCCTCCATCTGGCTTTCCATAAACACACACATTTATTTCACCTACTTTCCATCTATCTATATCTAAACAAGACGTCACAATGGACCATTTTGGTTTCTGGGTAAAGGTGTAGAGGAGACTTTACACCCAGCCTTTCCACCTACCTATATATAATCATTTAGGGCTGGAAGCTAACGCTTAAGGTTTAAAAACCATATGCATATATGTATATACTATATGAATGATACTTGAAATATCCAAATAAGCTGATAATGTTAACGATTTGTGAGTGGGTTTAACAAATATATATACATAATGCAATATCTCTCCACTGTAGCGAGCCTAACGAATATCTTATTAAGTAAACCAACCAACTGTGGCGAAAAATATTCTAAATAAACAAAATGCTTTAAACAAAACACCCAGGGATGGGAGCACTGTTTTAACTGATTCTAGCTTTTTTGTGGGTTTATTTACATACAAAATCCTTTTAATGATTACATACTTTCCAGCTCTGTATGATCCCAAATTTGTATGGAAAAAGTGGCGCCGGACCGGCATAAACAAACTACTTTTCTTGTTTAAACAAAGGAAAAAGTTTTAATCGCTGACATTATTCCTCCCAACTTTTAAAATGAATCAATAGAAAATTACCACATTTGTTAGAAAAGCTTTCAAAAAAATGTGCCAATTTAAAATTTTTCAGCTAAATTAAAGTTTTTAGTGCTATGTAGCTGCTAAAATTGTCACACTGCTTAAAAGTTTTCCTTCAATTTCGCACAAACATGCAAGATTATCGCTCGTTGACAAAATTGCAATTTGATCTTTTTGGCGGTCTGCGATATTTTTCGAGACTTTTTAAACTCACCTAATTTTACGATTTTTTTTTAACAAAAAACCGTTAAAATGACGTACAGAGATTTAGTCTGCCATCGTCGTCATTACATTAAAAGCACTAAAAAAATTATTATTTGTTTGGCAACATTGCCTTTTTTTATTGGTTTAAAACATTGACATGGATAAAATATTAGACATTTTTGTAGAAAATTTGAACACAAATAAATACAAATGCATATTATATGTTTGTAAATTGATTTTAAAAACACTGCTAGCAACTTATGTTTTAATTGAGCCAGAAGATGTCAACAATTTTACATGTTTTTTTTTTATTTAGCTGGATTATTTTACATATGGTATGTTTTATGTATTATTTATAAATAATAATCACTTAAATAGGTTTCCAACTTTTATTTTCTAAAACGACTATTTTGTGCGACTTTACATTTATAAAATCCCTATTTCCGCCACTTTTAGTAATGTAACAACGGTAACCCTGCAAACAACTAAAATAGTTCGTTGCTGTAGTTTTTTGTGGTAGATTGAACTTCTCTTCTTTAATTTAACCTCTGCAGCTATTATACACAAATAATGCAAAGAAATCTGTTTAAAAAAATAAATAGTTTTATGCCTTATTTAATGATGTTACTTTATTTCTCTCAGTGTCTGAATGGGCTAGAATTCCACACACTTGACGTTACATCAAACTTTTTTTTTTTTGTATCTATAATTTTTTCAACCCTCCAACCCGCAAGAGTGCAACAAGGCACGCATTACAAAACACCAATTAACTCAGAAAGTAATTATTATTTTTATTTTAAATTTAAAGGTGACTTTGGTTACAGATCTGGTAACATTTCACTCAAAGGTTGCAATGAATTCAGACTATTGATTTTGTTCTGCCAGCTGTTTTGTGGGAGAAGTCATAATTTTAGCGCGTGAAATTTTGTGTGTGATTTTTTTTAATTCAAAGTTATACTAACTTTTAGTAGCCCGATATATGCGAAGTAATTTTTTTAAAGGTTTTATATTCTTTTTCAGTTTATGCGTGTGTTAATGTTAAATAATTAAAATAAGTGTGTTGAGAAGGCAAAAACTAAGGAGTGTCTCAGATCCTTTTTGCGGGTTGCGGCTAAATTTATAGCCGTGTTACATTTCATAGTTTGTTTTACTCTTTTGTTACATTATTTTGCAATTTAAAAAAAAATTAATTATAATAATAAACATAATAATAGGAATGGCAGAATAGAGACCGCAGACGAATAAAGTTATCCGCCTTGACTGATGAACAGTTGGAAGAGTTTATGGATGCAATAGAAACAGACGAAGAATACGATTCCAATAGCGATGATGAAGAATATTACCCAATTTATGCGCCGGAAGAAATTTGCCAGGAAGACGAACGATGCATTTCACAATACTCTAGTAAAATGAAAATTGGTACTTTGTTTTTCACCGAGAAACTAAACATGTCTATGAATATAAGTGCATTTGACATACCTTCGGGATTATCATCATTGAATCCAATTATAGGAAACGAACATTTTGTCAAAAATGTTGAATCAGTAGTAACAACAACAACACCATGTTCTACAGCCGAGGAACCAGTTACATCAACAGCTGCAACAAAACCAGCGAAAAAACCCCACTCTCCGTTACCGTTAATGGAAAGTGCTGGTCCTACAAATGTGCTTTCTAATGGTGGATTCATTGGTGCAGGTAAGAATTGAGAGTTGGTTTCACAATATGAGATTTGTTGTTTTACAGGAATTGAATCAATAAAAAATGATTCGAAAGGATTTTCGCAGATCACTTGGATGCAGCGATCAATGAAACTACATGTAAATGAAGTAGCTTTTCGAGGAGACTCATCGCTGACACCATATATTTTGTAATTCCTTCACAAACGAAATAATAGAAATAATTGCATCAACAGCAATTTTAATGTGAATGCTGATGAACTGTAGCATTACGTGGGAATATTGTTGTATATGTCGGTTTACCGGTATCCAAATTTGGAGAGTTACTGGGGTAAAAATGCGTTCGCCCCTATTCAAGATACAATGAGACGCAAATGACATAAGGCAATAAAATATTATTTATCTTTCCGAGATGAAAGCGAGCGAATCAAGAAAAAGGAACCTGGTTATGTTTCATTGTTTTGAATTCGAACTTTGGCCAACGAACTCAACAAGAGATGTGATTCCGTGCCGAAACATGCTCAACTTTATGTCGACGAGCAAATGTGCAGCACCAAAATGCGACATCATCTTCGACAGTACATGCCAAACAAGCCACACAAATGCGGAATAAAATTATTCGTATTATGCGATTCGTTCAGCTTTGCTTATCGCTTGAAGTGTAAAATGGTGCAGGCAATAACGTAGTCTTATCCGGAGCCCCCGATCTTGGTGCAACTTAAAATGTTGTTGTGCGCTTGACACAAATATTTATCAACTTTGTGCATCAAATTGCTTATTTCGACAATTTCTACACGTCGCTTCCATTGTTGGTTTATTTGCGCGCAAAGGGAAAATACGGTCTGGGCACAGTCTGAGTAAATCGTATTCAAAACTGTAAGCTTCCAACAGATAATGCCGTCAAAAACGAACCAAGAGGTTTCTCGGCTGAGGTTGTGAGCTCTGCCTTTATTGTTGAAATAAGCACTGTCTTGTGGAAAGACAACAAGTGTGTGCGATTGGCTTCAACATATTCTGGCATTGAGCCATTTGCAAGAACAAATCCCGAATTACAAGTAGTAAAGGTACCACGTTACGGGCGAAATGCAAGGAAATATATGGAAGTCGATTGTCCACAAATCATACGCGAATATAACAGCCATATGAGAGGCGTAGATCTGTTGGATGGACTTATGGACCGTTACCATGTACGAGCAAAGACTCGCGACGCGATGAACCGCCTTTTTATAATATTATCAATATGCTAATTACGAACGCTTACATATTGTATCGACGCATTAACTCTGAAAAATGAAACGATTCCAGCAATGTTTCGGTTGAAGACAATCAGCTTCTTCAATTGAAAATGCAGTGGACCAATAACACTACGTCCAGAAACTCTACAAGAAGATCAACAGCCAGGAAGTTCAAAAGTTGGCGAAAGAGCGAAACAAACAGTTGATGACGTCCGTTATGATAATATCGAACAATCCAATCTAGTTGGGCAAAGAAGGTGGAAAAAGTCGCAAACACAGTGTGTTTGCTCAAAATGCGATCTCCTTTTATGCTGCTCAAATGCCGAAAATTGTTTTTATGAGTATCATCGTAGTAAGTAAAACAGATTTTCTTATTTTTTTATATCTTTTCCATTAGTTTTTCAATAAAACCGTATCATAGCTAAAAGTTTATATCTCACGGTTTTTTTCCACTTAAACCGGCAACAGTGCCACTCTTCACCTTTTTGCACGTGCCTCCTTCACTTAATTTGCAAATAAGTTTCTGATGGCTTTCTTGAGTTAAGTGGGTCATAATTACTCTTAAAAAAATTATTCGAAAACTTGATTTTAGCTTTTTAAAGTTTGCGTGTTAGAGGGTTAATTTAAAAATTGATAAAAAAAAAGGCTGAAGTGCACTTTACGGGGCGTACGAAAAAAAAATATAAAAAATATGCCACCCGATCCAGAATTAAAAAAAAAATACCAAAATTAATATTTAAGGGGGCTGAGGCCCGTGGGGACCCCTGGGTCCATAAAACCGCCCCGCCCACTGAATGGTATGTGTGGGTACTCAAATTAAAGGTAATTGTGCAACAAAAACGAAAATAATAAAATTTTGGGTGGGCGGCATTTCTAGGGCCCTCTGGGGCAAAAAAAGTGTCCCCCCATAACACTTATGTATATCTGTGAGGATACTCAAATTAAAGGTAATTTGCTCACGATTGCAAATATGTATTTTGTTTTTGTATTCGTTTAATATTTACCTCTCTAGGTAAATTTATGTATCTTTTATAGCTATGCAGAGAAGTTTTAGTTAGCGAAGCCGGTCTTTGTTATACCATAGAGGAGAAAATCCTTTTGCCCGGCCGAGGGCCGGCTATGCAGAAAAGCTTTAGTAAGCGAAGCCGGTCTTTGTTATACCATAGACGAGAAAATCCTTGCGCCCGGCAGAAGGCCGGCTATACAGAGAAGCTTTAGTTAGCGAAGCCGATCTTTGTTATACCATAGAGGAGAAAATCCTTGCGCCCGGCCGAAGGCCGGCTATACAGAAAAGCTTTAGTTAGCGATGCCGGTCTTTGTTATACCATAGAGGAGAAAATCCTTGCGCCCGGCCGAAGGCCGGCTATACAGAAAAGCTTTAGTTAGCGAAGCCGGTCTTTGTTATACCATAGAGGAGAAAATCCTTGCGCCCGGCCGAAGGCCGGCTATACAAAGAAGCTTTAGTTACAAAAAAATAAAAAAATAATAAAACTCATTTGAAAATTTTAGCGCATAGGTATAACATTAAAAAAGCAAAATAGAAACAAAATATTTACAATCGTAAGCAAAATACCTTTCATTCGAGTACCCACACATAGTTATAAGGGTGGGAGGGGCAATTTTTTTACCCCCAGAGGGACCCAGAAGTCCCGCTCGACCTAAATTTTATTAATTTCATATTTTTTACACAATTACCTTTAATTTGAGTGCCCACACATACCACTAAGTGGGCGGGCCGCTTTTTTTGATCCATGGGGTCCCAGGGGCCTCAGCCCCCTTAAATTTTAATTTTGGTTTTTTTCTTTTTTTATTCCAGAGGGGGTCCAACTTTTTTTTTTTTTTTCCGTACGCCCCGTAAAGTGCACTTTAGCCAAAAAAAATTTTATATAAAAAAAAATTCCTCAGGTTTTATTATTAAACTTTATATGACCAAAATACTTTAATCCTTAAAAACTATTTTTTATTATTTATTTATACCCTTCACCACAGGTGGAAAAGGGTAAAAATAAGTCTGTCATTTCGTTTGTAATTTCCTATAAAGTATATATATTCTGGGTCCTAATGAGGAGTGAAGTTGATATAACGATATCCGGCAAGGTTTTTTTTCATTTATGTCACATAAAGTCCAACATTACTTGCTATTGAAATTCAGCATGATCGGTCCAAAAATGGCTGAGATATGACCAAAAAACGACGACTGATTCTTATTGTTTTTTGTACTTTAATTATTTTTTTATTTTAACGTGGTAAAGTTTTCGCATAACAACACAAACAAATGTATGTAAATGATTTGTCTATATGTATTAAACATCTGCATGAAACTTAATAATGATGTTCATGCAACTTTCATTATAATTTTGTATTTGCTTCGTTTGTATTCAGTAGAATGAATAACTACCCTGCAAACAATTTCGATCGAAAAATAATCTAAATAGTTTCCCCATTTAGCAAAAATCTATCGCTTTTGCTATTAAATTCTTATTGATGTAGTTAAATCGTTCGGGAAGAAGTGTCCCACTATGGTAATATTTACTTCAAGAATCCACTTAGTGTCTATATTTTGTGACGAATTAGAGTGCCTTGGTAGTTTAATATCAATTAAATTTAGTAGTATCGCTTTTGACTACAAAAAGCACTCTTTGAAGTTGCACTTTTTCTTATTGTTCTTTATAATAAAAAGTGGGCCATTTTACTGTTTATCTTTGTTTGATTTTGTAAGGGAAATCTAAGTAAAATATAAAATAAATGAGCTTAAAGTTCAACAAATATTAAAAAATCTACCGTTCATTTAATCAAAATAGCTGTTAATGTGTTAAAGTTAAAAACCTAATGTGGACAAATTTTGTTAAAGGAATTTACCGAAAATCACAAATTTGTTCAAACACTAACTTAGTAAGCTTTCATCATATCTTTTTATTGCTTTACAAAATTTATTTTACAAATTTCCTTCACTAATAACGTTGATCTTCACTAGAAAAATTAAACAAAAACAATAATTTTCACACAAAAATTTTTAAAGTTATTAAATAAACAAACAGTTCAAAAAATTACTAATATCCTTTATAAAAAAGATAATTATCAAATAATTTTTTTTTAATTTAATTTTCATTTGCTCATTCAGTCGGTCGTGCTCGATGAGAAAAGACGTGTTTCTTTTAACTCCGCATACGGTTCTTTTTTTTTAACATAAATTAGTTTATAATATCAGTTTAACAAGCGAATTTGGACGCTCAATATAAAAGTGAACAATAGAATAACTATAAAAAAAAAAAAAAAAATAAGAAAAAAATACAAGTAAAAAAATATACCTACATATGTATGTATGAACGCACATACATACTTGCAAATAATCTGTGCAAAAAAATATTTATTCTTTTTTCTATTATTATCTCGGTGTAACAACATTATACATAATAAAAAGAGCACAGTCAACAAAAATAAAAAATAAAAAAACGGTGAAAAAAACAAAAACAACTCTATATGAGTAATAACAATGAAACAACAACAAAAATAAATGATACTCATGCTAGTGTAAGCAATGTGGAAATAAATACAACAACAGAAAACAATACAAGCGTTACCATTGACAACATAAACTCGAACAAAGACGCAATGGAAAACAAACAAGAAAAAATTTGTCAAAAACCACAAGTGCAAGTTGGTATGGACAGGTATGTAACAGTGCATAAACGTGGTCGCAGCCCTGCCTCTTCAGCTTTAGCCTCGGCCTCGAAAGTTCCATCTTTTGATAGCATAAATTCACAAAATCGTTTTGCAATTCTGGAGGATGAATCTTCTGAAGCACCTAACGTCATAAAAACGTCAAAGCCACCCCCGATATATCTTAGAGAGCAAAACTAATAAAAAGTTTAATCTCGGTGATAGGTGAAAATTCGTTTTACGTAGCTGCAATCAAGCGTGGTAATATAAACGAAACAAAATACAGGTAAATCACGAGAATGATTTTCGTAAAATAATTAATAAGTTTGAAGCACTTAAAAAAAGGTTATATACATACCAACTGAAAAGCAGCAAAGGTCTTCAGGTTGTGATAAAGGGCATTGACTCATGCGTCGACCCAGACGAAATAAAAACATTTTTAGAAGAAAAGGGCTTCAAAATAAAAAATGTTACAAATATTAAAAATAGGGAAAAAAAAATCCCCAACCACTATTTCGAGTGGAGTTAGAGCCCGGCGATGTTAAGCTAAAAAAAAATGAAACGCATCCCATTTACAGTTTAAAATACATTCTGTACAGAAAAATCACGATAGAGGAGCCGCACAAAAGAAATGGGCCCGTTCAGTGTTTAAACTGCCAAGAATTTGGTCATACTAGGGCATACTGCCATTTACCCCCTGTTTTCGTCGTATGTGGAGAATTACATGGTACCGTCCGGTGCGATAAGTCCAAAAATGACCCTAATGTAAAAAAATGTAGCAACTGTGGTGGTAACCACACTGCCAACTATAGAGGATGCCCGGTATATTCGATTGTCAAGCGTTCTGTTCGACAGAAACTTAATCCCCCTCAAACGCAGGCAACTAATCAAGGAAACACGTACGCCGTCCAGATGCCTCAGCCAAATAATAACAGAACCTCGTACGCTAATGTATTAAAATCTAATCATATGCAACTGCAAGGTGATGTGCCAAATAACGACGAAATTCCCATTTCTAATGTAACCCGGCTAGAAAAAACTATGGAAACATTAGTGCAAACAGTTAACAATTTTACTAACACAATGGGTAACATGATGCAAGAAATGTTAAGAATGCAATCGATGTTATTGCAAGCTGTACTAAACAAGCCATGAACTGTTTAAAATTTTGCTTTTGGAACGCAAACGGCATCCGCCAACACAAAAATGAACTAGAATACTTCCTTAAAAATAAACAAATTGATGTTATGATGGTTTCTGAAACTCATCTGACCTCAAGAAATACGTTTAAAATCAATGGTTATATATTATATGATACCAAGGACCCTCGAGACAGAGCTTGTGGCGGTTCTGCCATTTTGATAAAGAACCGAGTAAAACACTACTTAATTAGTGATCATCGTGAAGACTATCTCCAAGCAACGAACATTTGCGTTGAGGAATTAAATCGAAACATAGTAATTTCATCATTATACTCCCCACCTAGATTTTCTATATCAGAAGGCCAATATAACAAATATTTCAAATCATTAGGACCTTGCTTCCTGGCTGCTGGCGATTATAACGCTAAACACACTTTTTGGGGTTCACGACTTATTACACCTAAGGGTCGTGTTTTGTTTAACACAATTTGTAAAATGGATCTAAATGTGGTCGCGAGCGGACAACCAACATATTGACCTACTGATCAGCAAAATGTTCCAGATGTTATCGATTTTGGAGTGGTTAAAAGCATCCCCGCAGAAACGATTTATGTTGAAGCTTCCTTAGAACTATCTTCTGATCACACACCTACAATTCTTACAATAACAAATCCTAATAGAATTGTATCTCCGTCTGATAACTTAGTGACGTCAGCCACTCAAATAAATTGGTTAAAATATAAAAAATATCTCAGTACCCACTGCACTGAAAATATTCCGCTTAGTACACCGGAGAATGTGGATATTTCTATTGTAAATTTTGACAGTTATCTGAAACTAGTTGTTCAACATTCTAGTATAACCCTCAAAAAACCAAAAATAGTAAAATATATTCTGCAGATGTTGAGCGTCTCTTGACTGAAAAAAGGAGAGCTCGAAGAGAATGGCAATTGCATAGATCCCCTCAACTTAAGAATTTACTAAAAGAGTGCACAAAAAGGCTAAGAAAGTTACTGCAGTCTCAGAAAACGGCTTCCCTGGAAAAATATCTTAAGGAACTTGATGCAACTTCTCAATCAGACTACGCATTATGGCGTGCAGCTAGAAATCTTAATAGACCAGTTATCACTAAACCACCATTAAGAAACTTAAATGGAAGTTGGGCACGAAATGATGAAGAAAAAGGAAATCTTTTTGTTAATCATTTGAAAAACGTATTTACCCCGCATACATCTCCCGATATTGTAGTCGAGTTGCCACCAGTTGCTGTTAGAGCTGCTGTTCCACTTAGATTTGAGATAAAAGAAATCGAAAAGGCTATTCATAATTTAAACCCCAAGAAAGCCCCTGGTTTAGATAAGATCAGCAACAAAATGCTTTTAGAGCTACCCAGCATAGCAAAGAAAATTATTCTTTTAATTTTTAATGCTATTTTACGCCTTGAATACTACCCACAAGAATGGAAAGTATCCTTAGTTACAATGATACCTAAGCCAGGAAAGGATCCTACAAAAGTTGAGTCATATAGACCTATAAGCTTATTGTCTAATATATCAAAGCTGTTTGAGAAGCTGTTAGTGTCAAAATTAGCCCCAATTTTAAATGTAAATAGATGTATTCCTAACCATCAATTCGGCTTTAGAAGAGAACATAGCACAATCGAACAAACCCATCGTATAGTAAACGCCACAAGAAAAGCCTTTGAAGAAAAAAAATACTGTTCCGCCCTCTTCATCGATGTTTCTCAAGCTTTTGATAAAGTCTGGCATGAAGGGTTATTACATAAATTGAAGCTAAACTTACCAGTAAACACACACAAGCTGTTAGAAAGCAACTCAGTCGGCAGAAAATTTATTATTAAAGAATGTGATTTTATAAGTTCTCCTCAGCCAATTGACGCTGGAGTCCCTCAGGGAAGCATCATGGGCCCACTCTTATACCTAATATATACCTCAGACATTCCAACAAACAACCACACCCTTACTTCAACATTTGCTGATGATACAGCTTTTCTAAGCGTACACGAAAACTGTCATGAAGCATCCCGTTACTTGCAGGATCATATATTTGAACTGGAAAAGTGGTTAAAACAATGGAGGATAAAGGTCAATGAGCAAAAATGCGTACATATAACATTCACCTTGCGTCGGGAGTCATATCCCCCTATTAAAATCAATAATCAATTAGTGCCCCAGCAATCGCATGTAAAATATCTCGGTATTCATCTAGATCGGCGTTTGACATGGAAATGCCATATAGAAGCAAAACTAACACAAATAAAACTAAAAGCAATTCAAATATATTGGCTTATTGGAAGAAATTCTGTTCTTAGCCTCGACTGCAAACTTCTACTTTATAACTCTATATTGAAGCCAATCTGGTGCTACGGTATTCAGCAATGGGGCACTGCCTCGGCCTCAAATATCGAAAAAATTCAAAGGCGCCAAAATAAACTTCTTCGAATAATCACAGCCGCTCCCTGGTATGTTAAAAACTCTAATATTCACAAGGATCTCAATGTGCCATTAGTAAAAACTATTATTACGAAGTACGCAGCAAAATATTTAAAAAGGCTTGAGTCGCACCCAAATCCACGTGCTCGAAATATTTTAAATGATAGTGGACACTCTAGATTAAGGAGAAGAGATACCGCAGGACTCATCCGAAGGGAAGACCGCTAAACATCTACATATGTGAACAGAAACCGTGAGGAGAAAAATTTTCGTCTAGCATTGGCAGGACAAAAATAAAGTATTAGTATAAGATTTGATTAATTATTGTTAGTTCATATTTAATATATGAAGATTCAATAAATAAATAATAAAAAAAAAAAATTTTCATTTGCTCTAAAAAAATATGTATGAGAAATTATTTAAAATTTACCCAATCTAACCGAAGAATAAGTTTGGGACGTTTTGTGCACTCATTTATACAACTTTCATGAACTAGAACGTTTTTTGGTAACATTTGGATTCCGTGGAGTCCTAATTTTAAGTACAGTACTATAACTATTTCATTTTTCAAATATTAAAAATTTCATTTTATTTTACATAATTCTATAAATTTATATTATTTCAAACGCACCTAGCACCGATCACATGGCAACTTAAATACAAACTGTGCTCTTTTACGCATTTTCCTTTTGTAGTATTCACTATTAAACAGCAAATCGTTGCAAAGAAGTCAATATAGTATAGGAATTGCTCAGTTGTACTATTGTTGTAATTATATAACTGTTACAATTATCTGAACAACTCATAAAAGTGACGAAACACTATAATTTAAGAACTCATAATTCGATTCTAACGTATTTTGTTGTTGTTAAATTCCGAAACATCTACTGTTTAACTACCAAATGCGACGAAGTAGTTAAAATTCGTAGACAGTCGAAAAACACTCTACCAATTGCTTGGAGGGTACGAAATGAAAGCAACACGAAATTTAAGAGACGAATAGGATTGTTTTTGTTTACTTAAGGTGCCCGTAGACGACATGTTTTTTACATCTGACTTGTCAAGTTTTCAAGTCACATGTAATTGTGAATGTCTGTCAAAACTGCTGTTTTACATAAGCTTTATAATATTTGGTCACACACGTACATGTAATTTGCTTCTGACATTGTCTATGTTTTTTCTCTGTAGTTATGGAGTAAACCAAAGTAGTTTTTGGTTTCAAAATAGCGTGCTACCGCCACAAAAATTTTTATTTGCGCCGTAAAAAAGTTCAGCCATCTAAACATTTTTTTTCTTTAAATTCCAATATACCAATTTAGGATATTATAATGATACGTTTTTATTTATATATGTACATAATTTCTATTCAATGGTGAAATGATTATACATATATCGGTATTGTAAAATATTAACTTAAGCCGGCTAATGATTCCATCAACAATGCAACGCCGCTGCGGTTTTCTTCCCGGCATAGATTTCTGACACAGCTGATGTCAGATGATTTGTCAGAAGAAAATAGAGCACGCTCTAATTGAAATTTTGTCAGATGACTTTGCGTCTGACTTGTACAGATGCAATGTTTTAAAGGTAACACACGACATGTATGTATTTTGCAGTGGGAAATTTTACATGTCAGATGTAAAATACATGTCGTGTACATGCAACTTTAAGCAAGAGAATATGAATACAAACAACTCTGAAACAAAACACCCACTGAATAAATGTCGAAAAGTTCATGGTAAAATACATTTTTTTTAAAGTCAGTATTGCCAGTTGAAAGAAATGAAAAACATTAGGAAAATTAAAAAAAAACAACAATAACCATGAAGAGTAAAAGCAACAAGATAAGGAAGTACATTAATATTAAAATAATAAAAATAATACAAATTTGACTTTGTTTTCAATGTAAATTAATTGTTTGTAATGTAAATTTTAAAACTTAAACAAAATTTCATTTTATTTTCATAAACATTTTTAGCAATGTGTTTTGAAGTACATAAAAAAGTTGTTAGGAAAAATTTTAAATTTAATTTAAAAAATGCTTTACAAATTACATATATTATTGTAAAGGCAACAAAAAAGAAAAAATGACATAAATTTTATAAGTTACGACATTGCTATTGAGTATTTATATAAAAAACAAGTTAGAGTGCTATATTCGGCTGTGCCGAATCTTTGATACCCTCCACCGACAGGAGTGAGCTCTATATGATAAATACATATATAATATTAACTAAGCTTCACAAAAACGAGCGTCAGCACTAAAATAAGTTGCGGTTTAAACATGAATTAAATTATTGACCGACAATAAGAAAATTTTATGCGTTTCTTGTTAGGACTTTGAACATGCTTGAGTAAAATATCATGATTCGTAAAAGTTTTATCCGAACTAAAATAATTTTTAGGAGGGTAATTTGTATTGAACCTATGGTAAATTATGGCCCAATCATCCCAAAATTCTGAAGACTAATTTCTAGTATTACAAAAAATAAATTAGAATAAATTTCAATACAGCAGTGTAATTAGTTTTAGCGTTAACAGAAAATTTAAAAAATTTGCGCGATATTTTTTCTGGCAATATGAATTTAAGTAAGACATTTTACCGCAATATCTATATCTGTGATGATTTAAGGTGAATTTTATTATTTTCCCAAAGTGAGCTTTATTTGGTTTTATTTACTGTTTTCTGAGAGTAGGGCTTATATGTGGCCTAGGGTAAATTGTGGACCAACCTTCACGAAATTTGGCAATGTGATTTCTATTCCTATAAAACTGTGACGTATCGAATTAAAGTATGCTTGCGTTATTTATTGCGGTTTTAGGCGTACTAAACTGTTTTCCGGAAGTAGGGTTTATATGGGGCCTAGTGTAAATTATGGACCGATCTTCAAAAAATTTTACAGTGTGATTTCTGGTCCTATAAAACTGTGACGTACCAAATTTTAGTATGATAGCGTTATTTATTACGGTTTTAGGCGTACTAAACGTTATTCCGGGAGAAGGGTTTATATGGGAACTAGTGTAAATTATGGACCGATCTTCAAAAAATTTTGCATTGTGATTTCAGCTCCTATAAAACTGTGACGTACCAAATTTAAGTATGATAGCGTCATTTATTACGGTTTTAAGCGTACTAAACTGTTTTCCGGGAGTAGGGTTTATATGGGGACTAGTGTAAATTATGGACCGATCTTCAAAAAATTTTACAGTGTGATTTCTGGTCCTATAAAACTGTGACGTACCAAATTTAAGTAAGCTAGCGTTATTTATTGCGGTTTTATGCGTACTAAACTGTGTGATGTTCTATTATAAAATAAAACATAAGCGAGACTCCTGATATCTTGGATAATGATTGATTTTTATTTACAAATTTTATTTGCTTAAATACTACTTATGAGAATAAAACTTAACCTAATATTGAGTGACTCTACAAAAAGTTCACTCAATCACTTATTCTAGTACTTAGCATTAACTTACATACAAATGATACGGTATTGTATCAGGCACACAGAAATCGTTGAGTTACTTTACCAATTTGTATTTCATTAATTATTGTTTAGAGCGGTGTCCAGTGTATTAAAGAATTTGTACGTATGAAGGAATTTGTTAGATCAGCATAAATTGTTTCAATGTACATTGAACTGCAGTTGTCGATTTTGTTGTCAACATGACTAAGCGAACGTTGACCGTTGTTTATTTAAAATATCGAATTACAAAAAAAAGAATTTATAATTGTGACAACGAAAAACAATTCAGTTATGTTACTGACCTAACTTAATAATATTATTTGTTTGTCTTTGCAAGAATGTATTAACACTAAATTTTGAATGGAAAGAATGAATTGTAAATTAAACGTATGGATACATTACACCCCCAATCTTTCAGTTAAAATTTTATAATTTTGTTTGAAAATTTTAAAATTTTAATTTAATATGTGCTGTCTGCGTGGTACAATACTCATATGTTTTATTAAGATTGAAAAATATTGTTCTTATATGTATGTATATATTTTATTTGTTTAATAAAAAAATGTTTTTTTTTTTCTTAGTGTCTTAGTTTATTTTGTGTTACAATAGGAAGTATTTTTTTATATTCTATATTTCTTTATTAAATTTTTAGATACAGTCTTGGTTTTTCCATTGATTTTTACTTCTACATTTACATTATCTATATTTACTACTTCATAAGGACCATTGTATGGTGGTTCATTTTTCTTTCTACTTTCTAACTTAATTAAAACTAAATCTGCTATGTTAAGGTCTATACTGTTTATTGTGTTGTGTGATTCTATACTCCTATTCTTTTTAGTTGTTTCTATTAATTTTCTAGCGTTTTCTAATGAATTTCTTAATCTTATTCTTAACTCATTTGCATAATTGTCCAAATTGTATATTTTGTCGTTAGTCCTGATGTTTTCACCTGGTAGTTCGGGTAATTTTCCAAAAACTAATTCAAATGGTGAGTAATTTGTGTCTACGTGAGGAGTTATGTTGTATGCGAAAGAATAGTAAGGTATCCAATCATGCCAATAGTCATCATTTACAAATGACAAGAAATATTCATTTAGAACTCTGTGGTTTCTTTCAATAGTTCCTAGAGTTTCATGATGATATGGCGTTGATAATTTTTGTTCTATTTTTAGCAAACTACATATTTCTTTCATTAGCTCATTTACAAACTCTGTACCTCTATCTGATTTCAGTTTTTTAAATATGCTATATTTCAATATTAAATTTTCTGTTAAGCATTTTGCTACTGACTTAGCTTCCTTCGTCTCCATCGGTGCAGCTATTATGTATTTAGTTAGTTCACATTGCATTGTTAGTATATAAAGATAGTTTCCTGAAGGTCTTAGCGGTCCGACCGTATCTATAACAATGGTGGAAAAACTATCTTTTGGTGTGTCTGTTATACATAATGGCTTCCTGGTATGTCTCATTTGTTTGTTCCGTTGACAAAGGTCACACGTTGATACTTTCTTGACCATTTTCGACATATTCTTCTATATATATTTTTGTTTTAATTTTAGTATTGATTTTCTAAGTCCAAAATGTCCTCCTTGGGGAGTATTATGATATTACTCTATTAGTTCTATTTTTCTTTCTTCGCTTAGTATCCTCTGAGGTTTTCTATATAATAGTATTATTATGCCATCTTTATTTGATTTATTTAACTCATTACATCTGGCCTTAAATTCATCTGCAGGAAGTCTATTAAATATTGCATCATTTCTATCTATTGCCTTTTAAGGTCAAGGTGGTTGATAGCAGTGCCGAGGACCTGGATGACTAGTTAGTGGTTAAAGAAACTAGTCGCGAACAGCTTCCCTCTGACGCTGATGGCAAAGGTCAGTTGTAATTCTAGCCTAGTCCGTGCAAGCCGTCACTGCGCGAGATGGTCCTTTGTATACGTGCATACTCGTGGGATTGGAAACTGGACGATTTCAAGATAAAACAAAATACGGACATAGTGACAGAAGTTGGTGCAGGGAGTATCACTGACAACTCAACAGGCCCGTTGTCAGATTCAGACTCGGATCTGCTGGGTGCTCACAGGGATATTCTGCTGCAAGAAAGTCAGTTAATGACAGAACTGACAGAGACCAACTGGATGGGCTCGACAATGGACTCACTGACACGCTCTGGGGCCTCGGAAAGACTCGGTGATTTGACCTTGGACTCTGATGATGAGCACGAAATAGCTATGATTTCGGCTCATGGTCAGGACCAGAGGGTTGAACCAGCGACTTTTGTGGCCACATTCGAGACAGAGAGCAAATTGTCGAGTACATCGAAATCCATTGTTCGGCAGGATGTGACAGAACAGGTCACATCCGAGAGCCGATCGAATCTAGGAAAAGCCAAGAGTGGTGGGAGAGTCTCTTTAGCCTTTCTAGAAAAGATAGCTAAGAAAGACTCTTCACTGCACGATGGGCGGGATAGGCATTTGCTGAGGATGCACCGGAAGAACACTGCTGGATTCGAAAGAATCCACGGTTCTTTCGATGTCATCCTAGGGCTTCCCTATCCTGCGGGGTATACAGCAGAGGCTGCTGAGGAATCAAAAGTTGTCAGTAAAGACAAAGGATCCTCACCAGATTCTGCTGGCGTATCCTCTTACAAGGAAGATAGAAGGAGGGAGGGTAAGAGTTCACCACCCAGCCCTCTTAATGGTGACAGATTGGTCACGGTTAAGGGAGCTAGGCCTATGGACGAATTACCCACAGTGGACCAAGAGTCTCTCAGGAAGTTGAAGTCGATGAGTGGGGTTGCGATATTTGGGTTGGGGTCTATCAGTTTTAGGTTTCCCAAAAATGATGGACCCTAAGAGGCTGAATGTGGTGCAGATAAACCTGCATCACTGTGAAGCAGCCTCAACCGAATTAGTAACTCACCTCATCGATAACAACGTGGACGTAGCCTTAATCCAAGAGCCCTGGATCAACAACAACCGGGTAGTTGGATTAAAGGCCACGGGATATACACTGTTCGTACCCCACACGGATGAGAAGGTTCGGACTTGTATAATGGCAAGAAATGAGCTCAAATTTATGTTGTCTCATTCTTTCAGCAATGGAGACCTCACGGTTGTTACAGGTGAAGCTATGGACAAAACGGTCCTAGCACTGGCATCGGTATACTTACCATATGAGGCTACCGATCCACCTGGTGTGAAAGTACGTGAGTTGGTGGAGCACTCGAGCAGAAGTGGCTCGAGACTGGTACTAGGTTGTGACGCTAATGCACACCATACCCAATGGGGAAGTACCGACATCAACAAAAGGGGTGAGTCTATGTTTGATTTTATTATTGCTAGCAATCTTTACATCTGTAATAGGGGGAATACGCCAACATTCAGAACTAGAGATAGGGAGGCAGTAATAGATGTAACATTGACGAACTATAGAGACTTAGTAGATGATTGGAGGGTGGCTTTGGAATTTTCCTTCTCTGACCATGGTCGTATATCCTTTAATCTAAACTTCGAAAAGTCAAAAAGGCGTCCTTATAGGAATCCAAGGAGGACGAATTGGGATACCTTCTCGGGATTGGTGAATAGTAACCTTAGAGTTACACACGATTGGGGGTCGACTTCGGCCGGCGTGGAGCACATGGTGGGTACCTTTACGGAGGTGTTAACCAGTAGCTATGAGCGATCTTGTCCGTTAAATTTTCCGGGTAGGCGCTCGCAACCGAGATGGTGGACAGGTGAGTTGAGGACTCAAAGGACCACTGTCAGAAGGTTATTCAATAGAGCGAAGCATACGCGTAGGGATGAGGACTGGAGTAACTTTAGGATAAGTTATAATAGGTACAAGGGAGATATTAGAAGGGCTAAAAGGGACTCGTGGATCAAATTTAGCGAGTCAGTTGAATCTGTGAATGAGATGTCCAGGTTCAGAAGGATTTTATCCAAGGACCCTGTGGTCCCGGGATTTATTCAGAGACCGGACGACTCATGGACAGAATCTAGCTCCGAATCTCTCTGTTTGCTTATGGAGACTCACTTCCCGGGTTGTGTGGATCCGGGAACGGGGGAACAGGTGGGGTGTGGTAACCCCTTTTCTGGATCAGGCTCGGGGGGTGAGATAAGAGAGGCGGTGGGGGATATCATCACCTTGGATAAGGTTACATGGGCGGTTAATACTTTTGGGTCTTACAAATCGGCAGGACCAGATGGTATATTTCCGGCTATGCTACAGAATATCCAGGGATCATCACTCCTATTGCTGGTGGAACTATTTAGGGTATGTCTGCTAAATGGCTACATTCCTAGAGGGTGGAGAGAGGTCAGGGTTATCTTCATACCTAAGGCAGGTAGAACCGGTCACTCTAAACCCAAGGATTTTAGACCTATCAGCCTATCGTCTTTTCTTGTGAAGACATTAGAAAGACTGATTGATCTACATCTGAGGACGAAGATTGACGCCGGCATCATCAGCGGCGCTCAGCATGCCTATCTTAAGGGTAGGTCTGTTGAGAGTGCGCTTCATGATGTGGTGGGTTATATAGAACGGGGATTGCGAGACAAGGAATACACCTTGGCGGCTTTCCTGGATATAGAGGGGGCCTTTAATAATGTGAAAATAGAGGCCATAAGGCAGGCACTGAGTGATTTAGGGGTTTCGTTATTCTTGGTCGAATGGATAACTCTGATGCTTACCAGCAGAGTTATTCACTCGGACTGGGGAAACGAGCGCTTAAGGAAACTCGTGACTAGGGGGACACCACAAGGGGGAGTTCTCTCTCCCTTATTGTGGCTCTTAGTTGTCAATGTCGTTCTGGGACGTTTTGACAGGATAGGTCAGAAGGTCGTCGCCTACGCGGATGATGTAGTTATATTGGTATCGGGCAAGTTTCTGCCGACAATTAGCGATGTCATGCAAGGGGCGCTGGGCGAACTGTCAGCATGGGCGACTGATAAGGGCTTGGGAGTTAATCCGGAGAAGACAGAATTAGTTCTTTTCACTAGGAGGTACAAGGTGGAGAATTTTAGGCTGCCGGTACTAGGGGGAGTAGAGCTTAGGCTATCTGATAGTGCTAAGTATCTAGGAGTTTTTCTGGACAGTAAGCTGTCCTGGAGGAGGAATACTCAGGAGAGACTAAAGAGGGGTCTCAATGCATTCTATGCTTGCAGATCGTCGATAGGTAGGAGTTGGGGACTCCGGCCGTCAGTTGTGGGATGGCTGTACACTTCGGTGGTTAGACCCATTCTTACGTATGGATGCTGTGTTTGGTGGGAGGCATTGAAACTAGCTAGTCGGAGGGACCTTCTGTCTAAGGCTCAGAGGTGTGCTTCGATCGGGATGACAGGTGCCTTGAGAAGTACCCCTCAGGCGGCTCTGGATGTTATTCTTCATCTTCTGCCTATAGAGCAGTATGTGAGGGAAATGGCAGCAAGGAGCATTCTTAGGCTGAGGGAGCTAGGACTGTTAGGAAATTTCACGGAGGGTCACTCGCGGATCTTGAGTGAAATTAGTACTAGTGGTTATCACCTAGGCTCGCCCGGCTCTACGGATTATTTGGTCACTAGGGTCGATTTTGGGCGTCTGCCAGAGGTGATATTGCCTTCTAGGGAGAGCTGGTCAGGGCAGGGCAGATTGTATAGGAGATTTGCTATTTTCACTGATGGCTCGAAGATGAAGGGCACGGGTGCGGGGGTCTACATTGAGGATCTGGATATCAGAAAGTCATATAGACTTCCCGACGACTGCAGTGTATTTCAGGCGGAGGTTCTGGGGGTTCTCAGGGCCGTGGAATTGGTAGGAGCTAACATTGCCAAGGGCTCGGAGGTCACTATATATGTGGACAGCCAGGCGGCTCTTAGGGCCTTGAAGGGCTGTTATGTGAACTCCAGGCTAGTGGACGATTGTAGGAGGGCTCTAGGAGTAATCTTAGGGAATTATGTTGTGAGGCTCTGCTGGGTACCGGGTCACTGCAACATCACCGGCAATGAGATAGCTGATGAGTTGGCAAGACTGGGCTCGGAAATGGAAGATCCTGACAGTTTGCAAGTGGTCAGGCCTCCAATGGGCTTCTATTTTGGGAGAATTAGGGAATGGATTCTGAACAGGACTAATCGGGCTTGGCGGGGCCGAACGGACTGCCGAGTATCGCGCACGCTGTGGCCGATGCTTAGTAGGTCAAATTCGGACGCGCTGCTGGGTAAGAGTAGGGCCTGCGTCAGGACCATGATAGGTATTATCACGGGCCACTGTATGATAGGCAGAATGGCGGTGAGAATGGGGTCTGGCTTATCGGATATATGTAGGCTGTGTGAGGACCCAGAGGAGCTGGAGACTGTTGAGCACTTTCTGTGCCACTGTCCCAGGCTACAGAACAGCAGGCTGAGGTGGCTAGGTAGCAGATTCCTGCACGAATTGGGAGATGTCTCGGGCTGCGGGCTCGAGAATCTGACGGGATTCGTAATGGGAATGACCTGGTTGCGCGGCAGGAGGCTGGGAAACATGTAGGGCAGTTTTTTTTTTTTTTTTTTTTTTTCCTGTTTGGTAGGGTTGTGTTTTGCTTGTTCTGTCCGATTTCTTATCTTCCACTATCTTCCTTCTCTGTGCTTTCACCATTAACTTCTCCTACTCTGTCACACTAGATATCTTTCTCTTCTTTCTTTCTTTGTTTCACTAAATAAAGGCATCACAATGGACCATAATGGTCTCTGGGTGAGGGTGTGAAGTTTGCTTCACACCAGCCTTTCTAACCTAACCTAACCTATCTATTGCAAATCTTTTATTCTTTGTATTCTTCAAATAGGATGAAAGTTTCTCCTAAAGAGTACCTAAATACTTTGGATTATCACTACACCTAACACGTGTTTCATTTTTAACTTTATCATTCTCTATTACATATTCATGCATGCTTTTAGTAATTTCTACATTATTACCTTCATTATTCTTTCTGGCACGAGATTTCTTCAAATTCGAAACTGATTTCGATGAATTATCATCACGTTAATTGTGCACATAGCTATCCTTTATCATATTATTATTACTTTTTTCTATAGGCCTTTCTTCAAATATAAATTTTAATTTGGTTGCGCGCTTTATATCATTGATCGAAGTGCAGTCCCACATATGGAGTTGATCAGACTCTTTATGAGATCCGCTTATGATATTATTATTTTCTGATGATCTTTTCCTCATACCTCTTGTTACTACTAGCGTTTTCTTTATTTTCTCATCATTTTCTGATTGTATCATGTTTTTTAATGTTTCGGAATCAATTTGTATTCTAGATAATGCATCTGCATTTGTATTATTTACCCCTTTCTTGTATATTATAGTTAAGTCATATTCTGAAAGTTCCAATCTTATTCTTGTTAGCTTTGAACTAGGATTTTTGGAGTAACTTTAGGATAAGTTATAATAGGTACAAGGGAGATATTAGAAGGGCTAAAAGGGACTCGTGGATCAAATTTAGCGAGTCAGTTGAATCTGTGAATGAGATGTCCAGGTTCAGAAGGATTTTATCCAAGGACCCTGTGGTCCCGGGATTTATTCAGAGACCGGACGACTCATGGACAGAATCTAGCTCCGAATCTCTCTGTTTGCTTATGGAGACTCACTTCCCGGGTTGTGTGGATCCGGGAACGGGGGAACAGGTGGGGTGTGGTAACCCCTTTTCTGGATCAGGCTCGGGGGGTGAGATAAGAGAGGCGGTGGGGGATATCATCACCTTGGATAAGGTTACATGGGCGGTTAATACTTTTGGGTCTTACAAATCGGCAGGACCAGATGGTATATTTCCGGCTATGCTACAGAATATCCAGGGATCATCACTCCTATTGCTGGTGGAACTATTTAGTATAGGAGTTGATCAGACTCTTTATGAGATCCGCTTATGATATTATTATTTTCTGATGATCTTTTCCTCATACCTCTTGTTACTACTAGCGTTTTCTTTATTTCGGAATCAATTTGTATTTTTTTAATGTTTCGGAATCAATTTGTATTCTAGATAATGCATCTGCATTTGTATTATTTACCCCTTTCTTGTATATTATAGTTAAGTCATATTCTGAAAGTTCCAATCTTATTCTTGTTAGCTTTGAACTAGGATTTTTGTGTGAAAATAGCGAGACTAAAGGTCTGTGGTCAGTGACAACTGTAAATTTTCTTCCATATAAATAAGGTCTGAAAAATTGTATGCCCCAATAAATTCCTAGTAATTTCTTTTCAATTACTGGTTTGTTTCTTTCATGTTTATTTAGGGATCTACTTGCATAGGATATTGGTAAATCCTCACCTATCGGACCTTGAGATAAAATTGCACCTAGTGCAAAATCCGATGCATCTGTTGTCAGTATGAAAGTTTCGTCATAAATTGGGTATTGTAAAATTGGTGGACTGATTAATTTGTTCTCGAATGCTGTCTGGCATTCTGGTAACCATTCGAATTTTGTTCCCTTTTTTAATAATTTGTTTAAACAATTTGCAATTTCTGCAAAATTTTTGATAAATCTCCTGTAATAGTTACAAAACGCTACAAATCTTCTTACGTCATCAGCATTGCTTGGAATTGGATATTTCGAAATTGCATCATATTTACTAGGGTCTGGTCTGATACCATTTGATGTTATCAAATGACCTAAATATACAACTTCTGGCTTGAGAAAACAACACTTACTTGCATTCAGTTTCAGGTTTTATTTAGATAATCTGTCGAAAACATTAATCAAGTCGTTGTTGTGATGTTTTAAGCTACATCCAAAAACTATTATGTCATCCACATACAAAAATGCTTCAGATTCTAATCCCGACAATGCTGTGGTTAGCATTCTTTGAAAACTATTAGAAGATATTTTTAGTCCAAAAGGTAATCTGGTGTATTGATAATGGCCATTTTGCGTTGAAAAGGCTGTGAAAGGTCTTGATTTTTCATCAAGTTCAATTTGATGGAATGAACTTGTCATGTCCAATGTGGAAAAATACTTTGCTCTACCCAGTCTGTCCAAAACATCTTCTAATCTTGTCAAAGGAAATTTGTCATTTACTATTTTGTCGTTTAATTTTCTGAAATCAACGACCAATCTCCATTTCTTGATATCGTTTTTTCCCTTTTTAGGAACTAACAAAAGTGGAGCGTTGTATGGGCTTATCGAGGGTTCTATTATATCTTGTTTTAATAACCCTTTTACCTGTTTATTGATTTCCTCTGTATGTGTTTGTTGTAAACGATAGTTTTTTATGTATACTGGATTTGCGTCTTTCAAGTGTATGGTTTGATTATAGAAATTATTTGTTGTCAAACTCTCACCCTCTAAATGAAATATTGACTGATATTTCTCAAGTATTTTTATCAATTCCTTTCTTGCTCTGCAAGCGTTACCACTGATACCATAATCCCAAACATAGACGCAATGGTAAACAAACAAGAAAAAAGTTGTCAAAAACCACAAGTGCAAGTTGGTATGGATAGGTACATTACAGTGCTTAAACGTGGTCGCAGCCCTGCCTCTTCAGCTGTAGCCTCTGCCTCGAAAGTTCCATCTTTTGATAGAATAAATTCGCAAAATCGTTTTGCAATTCTGGAGGATGAATCTTCTGAAGCACCCAACGTCATAAAATCGTCGAAGCCACCCCCGATATATCTTAGAGAGCAAAACTCAAGTGAGCTAATAAAAAGTTTAATATCGGTGATAGGTGAAAATTCGTTTTACGTAGCTGCAATCAAGCGTGGTAATATAAACGAAACAAAAATACAGATTAATAATGAGAATGAGTTTCGTAAATTAATTAATAAGTTTGAAGCACTTAAAAAAAGCTTCTCTACTTACCAGCTGAAAACCAGCAAAGGTCTGCAGGTTGTGATAAAGGGCATCGACTCATGCGTGGACCCAGACGAAATAAGAACATTTTTAGAAGAAAAGGGTTTCAAAATTAAAAATGTTACAAATATTAAAAATAGGGGAAAAAAAATCCCCAACCACTATTTCGAGTGGAGTTAGAGCCCGGCGACGTTAAGCTAAAAAAAATTAAACGCATCCCATTTACAGTTTAAAATACATCCTGTACAGAAAAATAACGGTAGAAGAGCTGCACAAAAGAAATGGGCCCGTTCAGTGTTTAAACTGCCAAGAATTTGGTCATAATAAGGCATACTGCTATTTACCCCCTGTTTGTGTCGTATGTGGAGAACTACATGGTACCGTCCAGTGTGATAAGTCAAAAAATGACCCTAATGTAAAAAAATGTAGCAACTGTGGTGGTTATCACACTGCCAACTATAGAGGATGTCCGGTATATTCGATTGTGAAGCGTTCTGTTGGACAGAAACTTAATCCCCCTCAAACGCAGGCAACTTATCAAGAAAACACTAACGGAGTTCAGATACCGCAGCCAAATAATAACAGAACCTCGTACGCTAATGTCTTAAAATCTAATCATATGCCATTGCAAGGTGATTTACCAAATAATGACGAAATTCCCATTTCTAATTTAACTCGGCTAGAAAAAACCATGGAAACATTAGTGCAAACCGTTAACAATTTTACCAACACAATGGGTAACATGATGCAAGAAATGTTAAGAAAGCAATCGATGTTATTGCAAGCTGTACTAAATAAGCCATGAACTGTTTAAAAATTTGCTTTTGGAACGCAAATGGCATCCGCCAACATAAAAATGAACTAGAATACTTCCTTAAAAATAAACAAATCGATGTTATGATGGTTTCTGAAACTCATCTGACCTCGAGAAATACGTTTAAAATCAATGGTTGTATATTATATGATACCAAGGACCCTCGAGGTAGAGCTTGTGGAGGTTCTGCCATTTTGATAAAAAACCGAGTAAAACACTACTTAATGTGCGATCATCGTGAAGATTATCTGCAAGCAACGAGCATTTGCGTTGAGGAATTAAATCGAAACCTAGTTATTTCATCAATATATTCACCACCTAGATTTTTAATATCAGAAAGCCAATATAATAAATATTTCAAATCATTAGGACCCTGCTTCCTGGCTGCTGGCGATTATAACACTAAACATACTTTCTGGGGGTCACGACTTATTACGCCTAAGGGTCGTGTTTTGTTTAACACAATTCGTAAAACGGATCTAAATGTGGTCGCGAGCGGTAAACCAACATATTGACCTACTGATCAGCAAAAAGTTCCAGATATCATAGATTTTGGAGTGGTTAAAAACATCCCCGCAGAAACGATTTATGTTGAAGCTTCCTTAGAATTATCTTCCGATCACACACCTACAATTGTTACTATAATGATTCCAAATAGAATCGTATCTCCGACTGGGTACTTATCGAAATCAGCCTCACAAATAAATTGGTTAAAATATAAAAAATATCTTAGTGCCCATTGCACAGAAAATATTCCGCTAAGCACACCGGAGAGCGTGGATCTCGCTATTGTTATTTTGACAGTTATCTCAAACTAGCTGTTCAACATTCCAGCACAGCCCTCAAAAAAACCAAAAACAATATCATATATTCAATAGATGTCGAGCGTCTATTGTCTGAAAAAAGGAGAGTTCGAAGAGAGTGGCAATTGCACAGATCCCCCCAACTTAAGACTTTATTAAAAGAGTGCACAAAAAGGCTAAGAAAGTTACTGCAGTCCCAAAAAACTGCATCCTTTGAAAAATATCTTAAGGAACTTGATGCAACTCTACAATTAGACTACTCATTATGGCGTGCAGCTAGAAATCTTAAAATACCAGTTATCACTAAACCACCAGTAAGAAACTTAAACGGAAGTTGGGCAAGAAATGATATAGAAAAAGGAAATCTTTTTGTTAATCATTTGAAAACCGTATTTACCGCTCACACATCTCTCGATATGGCGGTCGAGTTACCACCTGTTGCTGTTAGAGCAGCTGTTCCACTAAGATTTGAGATAAGAGAAATCGAAAAGGCTATTCATGATTTAATGCTATTTTACGCCTTGAATACTACCCTAAGGAATGGAAAGTATCCCTAGTAACCATGATACCTAAATCAGGAAAGGATCCTACAAAAGTTGAGTCATATAGACCTATAAGCTTATTGTCTAATATATCAAAGCTGTGTGAGAAGCTGTTAGTGTCAAAATTAACCCCAATTTTAAATGTAAATAGATGTATTCCAAACCATCAATTCGGCTTTAGAAGAGAACATAGCACAATTAAACAAACCCATCGTATAGTAAACGCCATAAAAAAAAAACCTTTGAAGAAAAAAAATATTGTTCCGCCCTTTTCATCGATGTTTCTCAAGCTTTTGATAAAGTCTGGCATGAAGGCTTATTACATAAATTGAAGCTAAATTTACCAGTAAAAACACACAAGCTGTTAGAAAGCTACTTAGTCGGTCGAAAGTTTATTATTAAAGAAGGTGCTTTTATAAGTTCTCCTCAGCCAATTGACGCTGGAGTCCCTCAGGGAAGCATCATGGGCCCACTGTTATACCTAATATATACCTCAGACATGCCAACAGACAACCACACCCTAACTTCAACATTTGCTGATGATACAGCTTTTTTAAGCGTACACGAAAACTGTCATGAAGCTTCTCGCTACTTGCAGGATCATATATTTGAACTGGAAAAGTGGTTAAAACAATGGAGAATAAAGGTTAATGAGCAAAAATGCGTACATATAACATTCACCTTGCGTCGGGAGTCATGTCCCCCTATTAAAATCAGTAATCAATTAGTGCCCCAACAATCGCATGTAAAATATCTCGGAATTCATCTAGATCGGCGTTTAACATGGAAATGCCATATAGAAGCAAAACTAACACAAATGAAACTAAAAGCAATTCAACTTAATTAACTTATTGGAAGAAACTCTGTTCTTAGTCTCGATTGTAAACTTCTACTTTACAACTCTATCTTAAAACAAATTTGGTGCTACGGTATTCAGTTATGGGGCACTGCCTCGGCCTCTAATATCGAAAAAATTCAAAGGCGATAAAATAAACTTCTTCGAATAATCACAGCCGCTCCCTGGTATGTTAAAAACTCAAATATTCACAAGGATCTCAATGTGCCGTTAGTAAAAACTATTATTACGAAGTATGCAGTAAAATATTTAAAAAGACTTGAGTCGCACCCAAATCCACTAGCTCGAAATATTTTAAATTACAGCGGCCACTCTAGATTAAGGAGAAGAGATACAGCAGGACTCATCAGACAAGAAGAGCGCTAAACATCTACATATGTGAACAGAAACCGTGAAGAGAAAAATTTTCGTCTAGCATTGGCAGGACAAAAATAAAGTATTAGTATAAGATTTGATTAATTATTGTTAGTTCATATTTAATATATTAAGATTCAATAAATAAATAATGAGAAAAAAAAATCCTTTCTTGCTACTTCATCATTGTTGTCTACGTTTAGTTCTTTCAGTACCCTATTAAAACGATCTTTATCACATCTAGTTTTCACATCGCTAGCTCTGTAGATTTTATAATTCTTTAGTGGAATAGTTTCTACTTTCAAATTTTCTATTATAGTAGTTTTATCTGATATATTTAATAATTTTATGTGTTTATTTCCGTTTTTTGGAATTATGGCGTTTGCCAGAAATACGCCTTCTGCAATTCTCGATTGCATACTACCCCGTCTTCTTTAATATCTAACTGAAATGCTACAATTATTTCACTTCTTTGTGGAATTTTCACTGTAGTTATACGGAATGTGTTGTTATATATTGGTTATGTCAAAATTTGTTTTCCTATGTTCACCGTTAGTATAAATGTTTCATAATCTATATTGCAATTATATTTCAACAACAAATCTCGTCCAAGTATGCCATCAGTGTAAATGGGAAAGTCTTCTTTCACCATACGTATATTATGTTTAAATATTGTTTCATCAATTTGTATTGATATTTCTGAGGAACCTAATGATCTTATTTCTTCCCTTGTAATTACTGTTAAGCAGCAGTAGTCATCTGGATTTTCATCGTATTTTGGTAACAAATCTTCTTTGCACAAAGAGACATCGGCTCCCGTGTCTATTAGAAAAGTTAGTGTACGATGTGTGTTTATCGCATTTAATTTGACATAGTTTTTAAGATCAGATGAAATGGTAAGTACTTTGTTTGAATTTATTCGTTCTGCTCCGGAGATTCCTGTTGTCTTACGATCTCCGGATCTCGCGAGTTTCCCTGTTCTTGTACTTGGTTTATTCTTCTGTTATTACGTTGGTTGTTGGTGTTATTGCCATAACTTCTATTCTTACGGTAGTTATTATTACTATTCCGATATTTATTATTGTTGTTGTTATTGTAACTATTTCTGTAACCATTGTTGTTCATTCTGCCGCGGTTTGTATTATCATTATATCCACTTATATTGTTATCATTGAGATTTACTCGGGTGTTATAGTTATTTTCGCGTCTGTTACCATTGTTATAATTATTATTGTTCCAGTTGATTCTATTTCTGTTCCTATCATTTCTGGAACCATTTGATGTATGCGCAGCTTGGAATATTATTTGACTTTGTCTCATATCTTCAGAAGCTTCAAGTGCTATTTCTACAGCTTCGCTAAGTTTCTTTACTCTGCTAGCATCAATTGTTCTTGTGATTTCCCTATTCTTTAGACCATTTTTAAAAGAATTGAAATCGATTGTGGCATTTGTTTCGCTAATAACATCCCAATTTTCTTCTCCTAGAGTACTAATGTGTACTTCGTTTAATTCCATCGTTAAAGACTATATCCTATCTGCAAACCTTGTCACTGTATCTACCTGTGTTATACGCGTCAATTCATTCAAAATTATATTTGGTGATTTTTTCAACTTGTACGCCTCCTTAAGTGATTGAATCAACGTCTCTATGTTAGTCGGTATGCGTATTTGTCTTACTCTATTTTGGACTTTTGTGGTTAATTTTGTTCTATACACAAAATTAAAAAATTAAGTTTATTTATTTTCAGCAAATGTATCGCGAAGTATATCTAGATTTGCAATCAACTGATTTAAATCATCCTTGTTTCCACTGAAAACATTTAATAATTTAGAAACTGAAGCTAGTTCTGTGGCATTAAGTTTTTCCTCCGCCATATTAGTTATAATTTCTTGTCTTGTTTGTAATGTTGCAGTACTAGTAGTTTGCATAGACTTATCCTCATGAAGTCTCAAAATATGTAGTGCGTCTTTCCGTAACTCGCTAAATTTGTTAAAATTTAATTGTTTCTCTTCTACTGTCCAATCACTGTTATCAAAAATACTTGTACTAGCTATTTCCAGTTCATCAATTTCCTTCCTTTTTGCTTCGATTGTCTCTGTTGTGTAAGGTTTACCTAATGACTTCTTTGCATTGGTTATTAGTATATTAATTTTTTCAAATATTTTTTTCACTAGAACAAAATTTTCACATTTATTTTCCTCCGTTCATTTTTTAACTCTAATACATTTTGTAATATCAATGTTTTCATATATACTTTTAATAATTCAATGGCTTTTATTTTTTTTTTCATTTATACAAATCTCTTATAATTAATTTTACAAATTTTAATATTTTTAAATCCAAAACTAAAAACAAAGGTGTTAAAATTATTGCTAGAACTATCCAGCCTATGTATTTATTATAAAATTTATTTAAATTATTCATTACTTGTTTCTATCTTAAAAGGGTAGTATATTTCTTAATGAAAAAATTCTATCTATTTGTGTTGAAATAAAACTACGAAATTCCTGTAAACGACTCTCTATTATGTTGACTATGCTAACCTTAATCCAAAAACCTATCAATGTGGCACTTAATACTAGTACTAATGTAAATATTATAATGGAAAAAAATGCTTAATCATGATTAATCAAATATACTTCTATAATGTTTTTCTGCGTATTTTATACTAAGTGTAATTTCAAGTGCTGTTTTACCCAAATCATTATAATCCTCTATTGTTGGTGTTCCCTCAATACCTATTTTCTTCCAAATTTCTGCTAACATTTCTACCTTTCTTTCTGAACTCAATTCAGGTGGCTCTTGGTAACCCCAGTTTACCGGGTTTTTTGGTTTAATTTTATTTTTTCTTCTATACATTTAGGCAACGTACTTTATTTTGATTATATTATTGTTTTATACACGCAAAGAAAAAACATGGTTGATACAATCACAATCGCAAACTATCATTCATGTTTGTGGTTATGATTGTGTCAAACACGTCTTCAGTAACAATATATGTTCAGACATGTTTATAGCTTATAATTGTCTCAAAAATATTATTATGTTTAGAAGAACAACTCAAATTATCTTCCTAACCATGTTTCTATTTTTTCCAGTACCATGCAAAATGTATATTTGAACATATTATATGGTTATCACAATAAAACCAATAAAAAATTTATTTATTAAAAATACACTTGTCGGCATAAGTATTTTGAAGAAATAAAAATCGTGCATTTTTACGTTTGATTTTTAAACGGCTTTTTTAAAAGTTTTTTATTTTTTTCTTTTTATTTATAAGTTACAACATAAGTTATAAATAAAAAGGAAAAATAAACAAGAATTTTGAACAATAATACATACACAGCTTAGCATATATTAATTAATAAAATTAAATACATACATTTATATATATATATATATATAAATATAAATTACCTGTTTCAATAAACGTATTATAATTTATTTCCTTAATTTTGCAATCATGCATGGCCTTTTTCCTCCGAAAAACTTGTAATTATTTCGTAGTCATTCATGTTTCCCGATTAACTGACTCTTGCAGACGGAAAATGACGTGGAAGAAGATTTTATTTGCTTTTTAAACACACACTGTTTGTTTTGACAATAAATGTTTGGTCATTTAGAGAATGTGTTTTAAAGCAAACAAAAATGATGAAATCAAACAAACCTTTTGTGTACAGCTAATATTATGATTTTAACTGTATAGTTGAAAATATATACATTAGAGTAGCAAATATTTCGCATAATTTAATATATTTAGCTAGATCATGGTAACTTTTAAGGTTTTAAATACCATATAATATTGTTATAGTTAATTCAAAAATGTTAAGGAGAAAAAATATTTTTTTCAATTTATATAAGGATTATAATAAGTTTATTACGGTAAACATATTAGGCAAATATGAACAAAAATGGTCGTAGTGACCATTCATTAATCATGTTTTTTCTCTGCGTGTAATAACGTTTCTAATATTAGCATTACTGTCTTAAAGAATAATAGGAAAATTAATTCACATAGTATAATTTGTATTAGTGTTTGTGTCATAATTTTTTTTTGTTTTTTTTTTTTTTTTAATAATTAGTATTGTGGTTATTTTATTGAACTGTTAATGGTTTTTAATCCAAATTTAGATATTTTTAATTAGGCTTAAGTTCATTGAATTTAATTTTCATTAAATTATTTTTATGAAGACAGGAATTTTACAACATGAAATTAATTAAAATTTTTTTTTTTTTTTTTTTTTTTATAGATAATTTTTCATTCTTGACTGCGCTGAGATTTGAACCCAGGCGTTCACGGACAGGATGCCCAGACTAGTTTCGATTGTAACCACACAATCTCGTCGTGAAATACCATTTGGTTTAAGGATTGATGTTTGACTATTGACGTCGCCCGGCCTCAATAGCCGAGTGAGTAAAACGGCAAACCCCACCGACGAGATTGTGTGGTTACAATCGAAACTAGTCTGGGCAACCTGTCCGTGAAGGCCTGGGTTCAAATCTCAGCGCAGTCAAGAATGAAAAATTATCAATAAAAAAAAAAAAAATTTTAATTAATTTCATGTTGTAAAATTCCTGTCTTCATAAAAATAATTTAATTTTAAGCAAGGATAAGCAAGTTTGCTTTGTGGTCCTTTTGCTATATATAAATTAGATTAAGGATCAGAGCAGGATCGCCATGTGGTGTTCTATTATAAAATAAAACATAAGCGAGACTCTTGATATCTTGGATAATGATTGATTTTTATTTACAAATTTTATTTGCTTAAATACTACTTATAAGAATAAAACTTAACTAAATATTGAGTGACTCTACAAAAAGTTCACTCAATCACTTATTCTAGTACTTAGCATTAACTTACATACAAATGACACGGTATTGTATCAGGCACACAGAAATCGTTAAGTTACTTTACCAATTTGTATTTCATTAATTATTGTTTAGAGCGGTGTCCAGTGTATTAAAGAATTTGTACGTATGAAGGAATTTGTTAGATCAGCGTTGACAGTTGCACAGTGGCGCCATTTGAGTTTTTTCGTTGCAAAAATCATATCTTTTGAACCGAATAAGATAATTGAACAGTTTAAACAGCATATGATAGATAATTGTTCAGCCTATGAAATGAGCGTTTGGAAAGGGTGCTACGCTTTGTAGGGGCCTACTTATGGGTTATCAAAGTTAAAATTAGTAGAAAAATCAATTTTATGGTAACTAAAAAAAATTATTTTTACATTTTTAGATTGTTTTTATTTTTTTTCTTAAAGGTTTTATGTTTTAAATTATTACCCAATAAATTAAAAAAAAATTATTTTTTTTTTAAAATTTATTTTTTCAATTTTCTGTAAAATATTCATCACAATTCGTAAGAGAAGGCATATCTAAAATACTAACTATTTCTAAACTATAATTATTTTGTAACTCTATTCGTGACTTCACATGCCGCAGGGAAGAAATAAGTGGATCGGAAGATGCTGCCAACATGTTGAAGAGGTCCTCATTTTGCCTTACCCTTGATGCTTTGAATGTGTTCTGCAATCTATATTTTTTTATAAAATTTGTTAAGAGACTCCTGTGCTTCTTCAGAAAGCTCTCCAATTGGCAAAGACTGGTACTCAATTATATCTTTGCCATGCGCCAATATTTTATGGACGGTCGGGGTCAACTCCTTCTGTGGATACATTTCTGCTAAAAGAGATGCAGTTTTCGACGCATATTCTCCATATTTTGTAGAATTGACATTTTCTTTGCAGTTTAAAACATCCAAGATCGTTCCCAATCTTTTCACGATTTGATTGTCAATTCCAATGATTCTAGTTACTGCCTCATCATTTTCAAAAAATCTCCTAGAAGTGTTTCCATCGTTAGAGTTACCGTATCCGTGCTTGGGACAGTCTACTTTTAGTCCAACTTGTTTCAAAAAAACCATCCTGTATTTGCTGCTTTCTGATCTTTTCCTTATCCTTTATTGATGTATTTTCATCGAAGTTTTCCTCCTCTTGTGGTAGGGTATATGCCAGTTTTAGCAAGAATTCCATACACCTTATCCTTGCGTGGAATGGTGACATTCCATATTCGTAATTCTCCTCATTTGTAGAATCGTTTGTAATCATTCTTCTGACAAATAATAATAAAAAATCGATAAAAAAACTATATAAAAATGAAACGAAAAAAGGGGTTTAAATAGGGTTTTGCTAAATTTTTACCTCCAATATAATTCTGTCTATATATATGTATATGATAACTAATTGAAATATGTTATAATTAAGCAGAAAAAGATACTAATCTTAAACTCTTTACAACTAATTATATAAAATTGAGATGTAACATATTATATATGAAATAAATTGAATTTAATTGAAAAAAGTTCTTCTGACTCTTTTTGCAAATCGGGCATGACATTGTTGAGGTTGTTCCTGTCAGTTCGTTTACGACTTTTCCGTCAACCATGGTCAGGTGGAACTCGTAATTGCATTCAATATATTTTCCTTCTCCAATTTGCAGCTTTGTAGGCTTAATCTTGCTTATTTGTTCTTCAATGTCCTTCACCGTAGTCGTTATGAGTTCTGCCGATTCCCTTGCAAACTGATACATTATTGGTCGGCAATAATGCACTGATGACGGACGTGGATTTTTCCAGTGTAGGGAATCATCCGATTTTAGACGTAAAGGAACAACAGATGCCATAACCATATTTCCGTTCGATATTTTAGCGTCATCGGAAGATATGCTTTGCTTATAAACGCTTTGTCCGGATGATCCATCGCAGCCCCATTTGCTGATCAATGTCAACTTCTCAGGAAGAATTTTCACTTCCGTGAAAAACTTTGGTGTGGTTGACTTTCTAAGCAGTTCAAATAATTTTAAATTGTTCAACGCCATGTTTTCAGTACTTAAATTGTTTAATGGTTTCAGTAATTGTTGCGCCAACTTTCAGGCGTAGACTAATCCAGGCATTATGCTTATTTTGCAATATATAGGCTTTTGCTACCATGCCTAAAAATTTACCTCTTCCCTGCATACATATGGATTTAGGCTGAATAATGCAATTTTGATATTATGCACGTGTCCAAATAAGATTTGTGCCTACCTGTAGGGACCATAAGTCAATATTGTTCCTGACCATTTGTACGCCAAAGTATTGTTTATGTGAGGTACGTACCTGCTAATTTCAATGAGTAGTTTTTTTCAAACTATTAGATCAAACTACTGTCAGTCAAAACATATAAGGAATGGACGCCATACAATTTCTGCAACCATGTCTTTTTAAACTTTTTTACCTCTAGAAGCCAAACGGGCACGTACGGGCAGATAAAACCTTTTGCATTATGTAAAGAAATAATCAAAGAACAGGTTTTGCAAATATGGCAAATATAGAAAAATATAGTTTTTTTTTATTTTCCGTCAAAGTTGAAAAATAGTGAAAAAACGGATAGTTTTTAAATAGTGATTTACCAGGAGAAACACAAAGCAAACAGTTAATTTTTTTTTTATCATTATACATTTAATAAATACATCAATCAATACAAACAAAAAATAAGGCGATTCGTTACCTATATTTCGTGATATTACACCTGAAATCGCAACAAATTGACTAAAAATTGTGTGTTTTTTTGAAAACCGAAAGTCGGTCAACTTTGAACGGTTATATCTTCTAAACTAAAAATGTGATATTATTAAGAGTGGCATATTTGAAATCGTTGAAAAGTTTCCTATAACATGGGTTTATTCAAAACTTCGTCGGCACTCATGAAAATTTTGATTTTTGCAACCTCGCTTGCTCTACGGGCGCCACTGTGCGTTGTTTATTTAAAATATCGAATTACAAAAAAAGAATTTATAATTGTGACAACGAAAAACAATTCAGTTATGTTACTGACCTAACTTAATAATATTATTTGTTTGTTTTTGCAAGAATGTATTATCACTAAATTTTGAATGGAAAGAATGAATTGTAAATTAAACGTATGGATACACTACAACTGTTTTTATGGGTTTATATGGGGCCTAGTGTAAATTATGGACCGATCTTCAAAAACTATTACAGTGTGATTTCTGGTCCTATAAAACTGTGACGTACCAAATTTTAGTATGATAGCGTCATTTATTACGGTTTTAAGCGTACTAAACTGTTTTCCGGGAGTAGGGTTTATATGGGACCTAGTGTCAATTATGGACCGATCTTCAAAAACTATTACAGTGTGATTTCTGGTCCTATAAAACTGTGACGTACCAAATTTAAGTATGCTAGCGTTTTTTATTGCGGTTTTAGGCGTACTAAACTGTTTTCCTCGAGATGGGTTTATATGGGGCCTATGGTAAATTATGGACCGATCGTCATGAAATTTACCAGTATGATTTGCAGTCGTACAAACCAAATTCGAGCAAAATTTTATGTCATTCCGTGCATTAATAAACCATTTATGTTAGTTTTTGTATCAAAATTATCAATTTTTTCAGGGTGGTGGTTCCATATTTTGATTCAAAGTTCTGATCCTACTGAACCGATGTTTCTGGATTTCAATCCCAAACTGCTTAGGATAACTACAAGCAATTTGAGACCAAGTTTGTTCTTTTCTTTTGCGTTTTTTCAAAAAAGAGCGCGTTTTCAACGAACAGACAGACAGACGGACATGGCTAAATCGACTTAGAATTACTCAAGGAGCCAGAATATATATACTTTATGGGGTCTAAGATGTATAAAAAAACGTTTCACACGGAATGACAAACTTAGTATACCCTCACTCACCACAGTGGTGGTGGAGGGTATAAAAATGAGAGAGAGTAAAAACTGTAAAACAAAAGTCTTTTCATTGAACAAAGTCTTTGTGTTTGCCATATGAAACAAAATGGGTTTGCTAGTAGCATGAATAAAACAACAGTTTGTTCAGTGGTCTGCAGATTGTTTGAATACAAACTTCATTGAATAAACATATCAGTAAATTTATGAATGAAGTTCTTCATGCAGCCCTTTGATATGTATATATATGTATTTAACCTCAAGTTGCTTCAATTTATACTTAAATGCTTTGTTAGATTCAAATGGTATCAAAGTGGCGATCAATTGAAATTTAGATATAACGTTTTTATAATAAATTTTGGTATAGGGTAAAATAAGATAAAATTCTGCATCACTAGCTGTAAAAATCAATCAACCAAGTTGTTTACTTTCGTTTCAGTGATCGCTTAAATTGCAAACTTTTATTGCTCTTTTTAAAAAAAGTAAAAAAAATTGTAAATTTTTACAATTCAAGAGATTATTATTAGTGTTTAATCTATTAAAAGTAAACATTTTATAATGGAACCTTCAACATCAAGTAATAAAGTATATAATATTTATTTATTTTTATTTTGTAAAAATTATGTGTAAATATAAAAGTAAAGCTAAACGGAAATTGTGAACCGATTGGAAAATCGCGATTCATCCATTTTTTATGTCCGTTGTGTAATTCACAATTCTTTTGATGTTACAGCGAAAAAACAAACAAGAGAAGCCTGCTGGGGCCAAAACCGAAGGAGTTGAGGAACCACCTCAGACAAAACACGATGGCCCGTCTACCAGCGGAGCGGCGATTGCTCGCGAGAGGAAACGGGCAGATGAGCGGGCGGAAAACAAGCGAAAGCCTTAGCCTTCGGCCAAACGCAGCACAACCAACCCTCACGAAAGGCCGGAAAAACCGACTTAAGGTTCAAGAGGGAAGGGACCCCGACTCAACAGGCTAGGGGATTTGGTGCAGCGATCCATAAGAGATGGAGATGAGCACCATTAGGGTGCTACAGGCGAACCTACACCACGCCAGAGGGGCGTCGGTCACACTGTGTAGGATATTCGCCGAGGAGAACATCGGTCTTGCGCTTTTGCAAGAGCCGTGGGTCAGTGGTGGCCTGGTCCGGGGACTACAATCCCTCTCAAGTAAGTTGATCTATGATCGGTCAGTGGACAAACCTCGCACTGCGTTACTTGTCGACAAGAGTGTTGAATTAATTCCATTGAAAAATTTTATTTTCAGAGATCTAGTGGCTGCACAGATCAATATACCCACAGATCGGGGGTCGTCGGAGATCGTCGTAGCGACGGCATACTTCCCCGGCGAAGAAGAATTTGCTCCACCGAAGGAGGTGGTGGACCTGGTACGTCACTGCAGTATGCATGGTAAGCAGCTAATTCTTGGCTGCGATGCCAACGCTCATCACACCGTTTGGGGTAGCAGTGACATAAACAAAAGAGGTGAGTTATTACTAGACTATCTGGTAGGCACTAACTTAGACATAGCTAACGTCGGCTGCAAGCCGACCTTTATTAATGCAATCAGAGAGGAGGTACTGGACCTCACACTGGTCAGCGGCGCCCTGCGAGACTCAATTCGTAACTGGCGGGTAACGGATGAGGCCTCGTTGTCGGACCATCAACACATACGGTTCGACATACCGGGTAGGGCGGATCTGCGCAAAGGCGCTCTTAATCCTAGACGAACGGACTGGAAGGAGTTCCAGTCCCTCGTCAGCCGAAAGGCTTGGCTCCTAATGACCGACATCGGGTCAGTCGATGATATTGAGCTAGCAGCCAACTTTGTAGAGGATACACTGATCTCATCCTTTCGGGAGAGCACGACCATACGCAGCTTCAGCTCCAGCCGTAGAACTCCCTGGTGGAACGACACGCTCGAACTGAAGCGGCGACAGGTCAGAAGGTTATTCAACAAGGCAAAAAAAACTAAGAAATCCAAAAGGGATACATGGAGGAGCTTTTGCAGTGGCATAGCAAACCTCCCTGATGCGACAAGGCTTCATAGGGTAATGGCCAAAGGACACTCAAACGGAGTGGGCCTGGTGGAGAGAACAGATGGTACCTTCACTACAAATCGTAGGGAAACTCTGGAAACCCTGCTACAAGTTCATTTCCCAGGCTCTACTATTGTGACGGGCAATGAACACGCTGAGATCGAAGCGGCAATGCCAGGAGCTGGACGAGACACGGGATTGGCCGGTAGAATTTTCGACAAGGATAGGGTTCGCTGGGCAGTTGGCTCCTTTAGCCCTTACAAGTCACCAGGTGGTGACGGGATTTTCCCGGTTTTACTACAGGAAAGTCTTAATATTATAATGGACCCGCTAATTGGTCTGTTTAAGGCTAGCTTCACCTGGGGTCATATTCCGACCGCGTGGAGAGCGGTCAGAGTGTTGTTTATCCCCAAATCTGGCAACAGGCCGCTAGAGAAGCCGAAGTCCTATAGGCCTATTAGCCTCAGATCATTTCTGCTTAAAACTGTTGAGCGGCTACTGGACCTGCACATCCGGGACGAGCTGAGAATCTCCGCGCCATTGCACGGAACGCAGTTCGCCTATCAGAAGGGTAGGTCGACGGAAGTAGCATTGCACCATCTGGTCGCGCAAATAGAGAAGGCACATAACAACAAGGATATTGCACTATGTGCTTTTCTTGACGTGGAGGGTGCCTTTGACAACACAAGTTACGACTCTATCACGGATGCTTTGTCGCAAAAACGGATAGATGATTACACCATCAATTGGATTGGCGCCATGCTGAGACAACGGAGAATCACCGCCTCTTGGGATGACGCTAGCGTCAGCATTAGTGCTGATAAAGGTTGTCCACAGGGTGGGGTACTTTTTCCCCTGCTATGGTGCCTTGTGATTGATGACCTGCTCGTCAGACTTGAGGAATACGGCCTGCGGGCCATTGGTTATGCGGACGACCTGGCCATCATTGTGACCGGAAAATTCAAGAGAACTAAGAGAGCTAAATTGGAACTCGCATTTGGATGCGACCCTGAAGAAGGCACTTAGGGCTTTCTGGGCCTGTAAGAGCTTCTTTGGAAAGACCTGGGGCTTTGGCCCTAGCATGATTAAGTGGCTTTATTTTATGATGATCAGACCGATAATCACCTATGGATCCCTGGTATGGTGGCCAAAGATCCAGCAGGTGTCGGCGATTCAAAAGTGCGGAAGGCTACATAGAATGGTCTGTGAAGCCCTGACGGGGGTGATGCGCACATGTCCAACAGCGGCACTTGAAACTATTTTGGGCATCTTGCCATTACACATCCATATAAGGAAGGTCGCAATATCGAGTCTCCTTAGGATCCAACAAACATCAGGACTGTCAGATGCGGTCAACGGACACGCTGGTCTGATGAAATTAGCTCCTAGTCTATCGGTCTGCACAAGGGCGGACATTAAGACCACGGAACTGAGCTTTAACAGAAGGTTTAGCACGATCCTCCCAAATGGGGGAGCTTGGGACAGTGGAAATCCCTGTGATGGTAACCAGGGACTACGCTGGTATACTGATGGATCCAAATCAGAGCATGGGGTGGGTGCTGGGGTATTTGGACCTTACACGCGAATCTCGATAGCCATGGGAAGATCACCAAGTGTAGTCCAGGCCGAGATCCACGCCATTGATGTGTGCTGTATCAACATTCTAAACAAGGGAATGATAGGAAACAGCATTGCGATATTCACTGATAGCCAAGCGGCCATTAAGGCACTCTCTTCCTGGAAATTGTCCTCGAAGTTGGTGGCGGAGTGCCGAGGAAGGCTACAGGAGCTGGGCTCAAGAAATAGAGTGACACTCTGTTGGGTGCCGGGACACTCAGGGGTCCCGGGTAACGATGGGGCTGATGAACTAGCTAGGGCTGGAGCAAATGCCCAAATGGTGTGCCCCGAGCCCTTTTGTGGGTTAAGCTGGGCCACTACCCAGTCCCTATTGGGGGAATGGGCTCTCAGCGAGCACAGGAAATACTGGGTATCGCTACCGGGAATGCGTCAGGCGAAGAAATTTATATTTCCCGGGAGTACATTGTTGGTAGCTTATTTGACGGGCCACCATACGGTCAAGCACCACCTGTTTCGGATGGGCCTGGCGGAGGACCAGGAATGTAGGCTATGCCGTAAAGAGGACGAAACTACAAGGCACCTACTGTGTGACTGCCCGGCGCTGGCGTGGGCCAGAAGGAGACACTTGGGGCACGGTACGGTGGGAGCGTCCCGAGTCGGTGCAATACCGGCAAAAGACCTTCTTGGGTTTCTCTGGGAGGCAGAGGGTCTTTTGGCCAACTAAAGGGGGGTGGGTACAATAGACCTGGTTGGTCGCGGTACCGTCTCCGTTGGGAAAATCTCCCCGCTCTCTCTCAAGAAAAAAAAAATACAGTGAAAATTGTTGGATCATGTTTTATCCGAAAAACAAAAAATGGCTAACAGGTTAAAAAAACTTTTTTTCCATTTCTTAAAGCTGTGTTTTTATGTTATTTTATGATTATTCATTACAAATAATAATAATATTCTCTTTTGTGTCTTTTTTGAAACAATGTTTACATATATAAAATTTTGTGAAAAACAAAAATTGGACTTTAAATTTAATTTATACTAATAGCGCTAGCGTCTCTTTTTTTTCGTGGACATATTTTTACGTCAAAGCTTATATTTCTAGGCTTTAACTTGTTTAACTGCTAGCATTTAACCCGCTTCTTTATAATGGGTACGATTTTCACCTCTTAAACGTTTTATTTGTATTTACGAATGTTATATATTTTTTATTTCAATGTTTATTAGTTTTGAAGATAGATGGCGTAACAAAAAAGTTTCAAAATACAGGTTTTACCCGTTTACTCCTTATTTAAAAAAAGTGCTAGACACCTGTCCGCTTATTTTTTAATGAACAATAATAGGTATTAAATATTTTTGTATGTCTTTTAGTTTAGCAGATATGAGGTAAGCAAATTCCCGTTTTTACCGCCTTCTATTGAACAACAATAATTATTAAATTATTTTGTATCTCCTTTAGCTCCCTAAGCTTAGCAGATTCGATTTGGCGAGAGGGCTTCCTCCGGTCCAAATGTCAACTTTTTAGCTTCAGGCGTTTAGGTTGTGCGATGAAAGATAAATAGAAGGAGATAAAATATCTTGGAAATAGTAACAATATTAGGTACGATTTTCACCCCTTAAACGTCTGAATTTCGAAAAAGTACCAAATTGGCACTTGGATTTTTTAGATAAGTTACGAATTTTATATAATTTTTCATTCTATCTGCATTGATTTAAACGATAGATGGGGGACAAAAAATTAAAAAAACACAGGTTTTACCCTTTTACTCCCTTAAATGGCCAAATATCAAAATAGAACCAGACACCTGTTTTTTTTTATTTAATGAACAACAAAAGGTATTAAATTAAAAAAGTACTACTTTAATTAAAAAAGTGCCAGTAAGAGAAAGCAAAAGTATCAAACATCCCCCTTACAGATTCTCATTCACTCAGGAACTTGCATGTTTAGTTTTATGTTTCTAGGTCCAATATTAACAGCAAATCAAAAAGTACCAGGAAAAGCACAAAAAGTACCAAAAAGCGCCTCTTAAGGATGCTCATTCATTCAACGTATTGCTTTTTTAATTTTATGTTTGTTGATGCAATACTAAAAAAAATTCAATAAGTACCTGTTGGTAAACAATACAGTATGAAGAAGTACCAAAAAAACCACTCTTACAGATTCTTATTCACTTGGGCATTTGCATGTTTAATTTTATGTTTATAGTTCCAATTTTAACGGTAATTCAAATAGTATCAGGGAAAGAACAAAAAAGCCCCTTTTACAGATTCTCATTTACTCTGGGCATTGCATCCTTAATTTTATGTTTGTAGATCCAATATTAACGAAAATTAAAATAGGTACCAGTTATAAAACGAAAAAATACCAAAAAGATCCCTCTTATAGATTCTTGTCCACTCAGGACATTTAATTTTAAATTTTACGATTCTAGGTCTAGGTATAGCACAATAAGTATGCTTCAATTTCCAATTTTATTCATTAATTTATCGCTTTTCATTCTAAAGTTCCAGCATAAATTGTGAACTAAGGTCTTTTTTTCAAAAAACAGTAATGCGCTTAACGCGTTAAATTTTTTTTCTAAAATTCTGTGCTTTTATGTACTTATAATAAATCATCAATAAAAAATATAATATTTTAAAACTACGGCTTCTATGAATTAATCGCCACTTTCGATACCATCTAACCCACTGTGCAGCGCTCGTAGCCGACAACATTTCATGTTGTAAAATTCCTTTCTCCATAAAAATTATTTAATGAAAGTTAAATTCAATGAACTTAAGCCTGATTAAAAAATATCGAAATTTGGATTACATATTTATAAATAATAACCACTTAAATAGGTTTCCGACTTTTATATTCTATTTTGTGCGACCTTACATGTATAAAATCACCCTTTGTGACACTTTTTAATAATTCACAACGGTGACCCTGCAAACAATTAAAAAATTGCAACTCGTCAGCCGTTCATCAGCTGTGGCCACGGCGAATTGCAAATAAATTTGCCAATGTCAAAATATACTGTTTTTATGTTCTGCGTCAAAATAATCGAAACATTTTTTGAGAAGTTGATTGAAAAGTATGAAAATATTATTTTTATAATAAAAGAAATAAAAAGCAGCGAATAATTAAAGTGAAATTATTAAAATTCTAATTTTAAATAAAAAGAAAAGCATTGGTGTTCAGCTTGTAAGAAACCTTACAAAAAAGGTGGTGGAAACTTGGTCCGAGTTCCCAGCGAAGCAGCCGATAGAAAAAAATGGGAGAAGCATTGTGGCAGACATTTTAAAAAAGAATCCGTAGTGTGTGCTGTTGTAAATTAAATAAAAGAAAATATTAATATATGTATGTGTATAAGAATTTTATTTATTTGCAATTATTTTTATAAAATTCCAACATAAAATTAGCTAATTTTTATGTTTCAACGACGGTTGTCGCCTTATAAAGAGATGCTTGAATACCGCCTACCGAACGATGACCTTTCAGTTGTATCATACCTACACTTTCATCTTTGTCTAAGAAAGCTTTTTTAAAATGTTGATCTCCCTGAGCGGTGTCAATTCGGAATTTTAAATTCATGCGAGAACAAACATTTGCATCGACTGACAATAAAAAAATCCATTTGATTTGTCAATTATATCTTAATCAGTTTATATTTGATTGCCGATTTTTTGAACATGCCTTCAACAAATCCATAACATAAATGCTATTAAGGGAATGCAAGTGGAATATAAACAATTACCATTAAAACTTATTAAAAAAACTTAACAATAATTACTAACCCAAAAGTTGTTGGCGTGTTTAGTAGCGAGTCTTTTTTATGCATTAGCATCAAATTGAATACAGACGGAGTCTCTCTATTGTGGTGGCCCAATAAATCTTCACGTGCTATAATTACAGTGGCTTATGAAGGTCTAACATTTTTTTGTGCTCCGCCAAATATTTTTTTTTTTTTTTCATTATTTATTTATTGAATCTTCATATATTAAATATGAACTAACAATAATTAATCAAATCTTATCCTAATATTTGCTTTATGTCCTGCCAGTGCCAAACACAAAAGATTTAGTCATCACGGTTTCTGTTTACATATATAGGTGTTTATCGCTCATCTGATTGGGTGAGTGCTGCAGTGTCTCTTCTTCTTAAGCGAGTGTGGCCGCCATAATTTAAAATATTTCTAGCTAATGGATTTGGGTGCAGTTCCAGCCTTTTTAAATATTTTACTGCATATTTCGTTATCATAGTTTTTACTAATGGCACATTGAGATCCTTGTGGATATTTGAGTTTTTGACGTACCAGGGGGCAGGGCTGTGATTATTCGAAGAAGTTTATTTTGGCGCCTTTGAATTTTTTCGATGTTAGAAGCCGAGGCAGTGCCCCATAACTGAATACCGTAGCACCAAATTGGCTTTAAGATAGAGTTGTAGAGTAGAAGTTTGCAATCGAGACTAAGAACAGAATTTCTTCCAATATGCCAATTAATTTGGATTGCTTTTAGTTTCATTCGAGTTAATTTCGCTTCTATATGCCATTTCCACGTTAAGCGCCGATCTAGATGTATACCGAGGTATTTTACATGCGAGTGTTGGGGTATTATTTGATTATTTATTTTAATAGGGGGGCATGTTTCCCGACGCAATGTGAATGTTATATGTGCGCATTTTTGCTCATTGATCTTTATCCTCCATTTTTTTAACCACCTTTCTAGTTCAAATATATGATCCTGTAGATAACGAGATGCTTCTTGACAGTTTGCGTGTACAATGTTGAGGTATGGGTGTAGCTGTTTGTTGGCAAGTCCGAAGTATAAATTAAGTATAATAGAGGGCCCAGGATGCTGCCTTGTGGGACTCCAGCGTTAATTGGCTGTGGAGAACTTAAAAATTCGCCTTCTTTAATAATAAATTGACGACCGACTAAGTAGCTTTCTAACAGCTTGTGTATATTTGCTGGTAAGTTTTGCTGCAATTTCAGTAGTAAACCTTCATGCCAGACTTTATCAAAAGCTTGAGACACATCGATGAAGAGTGCTGAGCAATATTTTTTTTCTTCAAAGGCTTTTCTTATGACATTTACTATTCGATGAGTTTGTTCAATTGTGCTGTGTTTTCTTCTAAAACCGAATTGATGATTGGGAATACATCTGTTACCATTTAAAATCGGCGTTAATTTAGACACTAGAAGTTTCTCAAATAGCTTTGATATATTAGACAATAAGCTTATAGGTCTATATGACTCAACTTTTGTGGGATCCTTTCCTGGTTTAGGTATCATGGTAACTAAGGATACTTTCCACTCTTGTGGGTAGTATTCAAGGCGTAAAAGAGCATTAAAAATTAGTAGAATAATTTTCTTTGCTATGCTGGGTAGCTCCAAAAGCATTTTGTTACTGATCTTATCAAAACCAGGGGCTTTCTTGGGGTTTAAATCATGAATAGCCTTCTCGATTTCTCTTACTTCAAACCTTAGTGGAACAGCTGATCTAACAGCAACAGGTGGTAACTCGACCGCAGTATCGAAAGATGTATGAGGGGTAAATACGGTTTTCAAATGATTAACGAAAATATTTCCTTTTTCTATGTCATTTCGTGCCCAACGTCCATTTAAGTTCCTTAATGGTGGTTTAGTGATAACTGGTCTTTTAAGATTTCTAGCTGCACGCCATAATGAGTAATCAGATTGAGGAGTTGCATCAAGTTCCTTAAAATATTTTTCCAGAGAAGCCGTTTTTTGAGACTGCAGTAAGTTTCTTAGCCTTTTTGTGCACTCTTTTAGTAAATTTTTAAGTTGAGGGGATCTGTGCAATTGCCACTCTCTTCGAACTCTCCTTTTTTTCATTCAAGAGACGCTCGACATCAGTAGAATATATTTTACTATTTTTGATATTTTTGCGGGCTATGCTAGAATGTTGAACAGCTAGTTTGAGATAATTGTCAAAATTTACAATAGAAAGATTCACATTCTCCGGTGTTCTAAGCGGAATATTTTCAGTGCAGTGGGTACTGAGATATTTTTTATATTTTAACCAATTTATTTGTGTGGCTGACGTCACTAAGTAACCAGACGGAGATACAATTCTATAAGGGTTTGATATGGTAAGAATTGTAGGTGTGTGATCAGAAGATAATTCTAAAGAAGCTTCAACGTGAATCGTTTCTGCGGGGATGTTTTTAACCACGCCAAAATCGATGACATCTGGAATTTTTTGCTGATCAGTAGGCCAATAAGTTGGTTGTCCACTCGCGACCACATTTAAATCCATTTTAGACATTGTATTATACAAAACACGACCCTTTGGTGTAATGAGCCGTGAACCCCAGAAGGTATGTTTAGCGTTGTAATCGCCAGCGGCTAGGAAACAGGGTCCTAATGATTTAAAATATTTATAATATTGGCTTTCTGATATTGAAAATCTAGGTGGAGAGTATAAAGATGAAAGTACAAAGTTTCGATTTAGCTCTTCAACACAAATATTCGTTGCTTGCAGATAATCTTCACGATGATCACACATTAAGTAGTGTTTGATTCGGGTTTTTATCAAAATAGCAGAACCTCCACAAGCTCTATCTCGAGGGTCCTTGGTATCATATAATATATAATCATTAATTTTAAACGTATTTCTTGAGGTCAAATGAGTTTCAGAAACCATCATTACATCAATTTGTTTACTTTTAAGAAAATATTCTAGTTCATTTTTATGTTGGCGAATGCCGTTTGCGTTCCAAAAACAAATTCTTAAACAATTCATGGCTTGTTAAGTACAGCTTGCAATAACATCGATTGCATTCTTAACATTTCCTGCATCATATTACCCATTGTATTCGTAAAGTTTGTTACTGTTTGTACTAGTGTTTCCATGGTTTTTTCTAGACGACTTAAATAAGAAACTGGGGTCTCATCATTATTTGGCAAATCACCTTGCATTGGCATATGGTTTGATTTTAGGACGTTAGCGTAGGATGTTCTGTTATTACTAGGCTGCGGTACCTGAATGTCATTAGTATTATTTTGATGTATTTCCTGAATTTGAGGTGGATTAGGTTTCGGTCCAACCGAGCGCTTGACGATAGAGTATACAGGGCATCCTCTATAGTTGGCAGTGTGATTACCACCACAGTTGCTGCATTTTTTTTACATTGGGGTCGTTTTTAGACTTATCGCAGAGAGCTGTACCATGCAATTCTCCACATACAACGCAAACAGGTGTTAAATGGCAGTATGCCTTAGTGTGACCAAATTCTTGGCAGTTTAAACATTGCACGGGACCGTTCCTTTTATGCGGCTCCTCTATCGTTATTTTCCTATACAGGATATATTTCAGACTGTAAATGGGATGAGTTTCGTTTTTTTTAAGCTTAACGTCGCCGGGTTCTAACTCCACTCGAAATAGTGGCTGGGGATTTTTTTCTCTATTTTTAATATTAACTACATTTTTAATTTTAAAGCCCTTCTCTTCTAAAAACGTTTTTATTTCACCTGGGTCTACGCATGAATCAATGCCCTTTATCACTACCTGAAGACCTTTACTGCTCTTCAGTTGGTATGTATAAAAGTTTTTTTTAGTGCTTCTAATTTAGTTATTACTTTACGAAAATCATCTTCACTAGTAACTTGTATTTTAGTTTCATTTATACTACCACGTTATATTGCAGCTACATAAAAAGAATTTTCACCTATTACCGAGATCAAATTCTTTATTAAATCACTTGAGTTTTGCTCTCTAAGATATATCGGGGGTGGCTTAGAAGATTTTGTAACGTTTTGTGCTTCCGAGGATTCCTCTTCCAAAATTGCAAACCGATTTTGAGAACTTATTCTATCAGCTGTACCCTCTTTTAAAACTTTTGGGACAGAAGCAACTGCAGAAGAAGTTGGGCTGCGACCCCGTTTTAGCACTGTTATGTACCTATCCATTCCAACTTGTACTTGAGGCTTTTGACCGCTTTTCACCTGTGATACTGAGTTTTCCATCATGCCTGATTTGGGGGTAATCTTTTCATCACTTGTTAAAATCGTTTCTGCCACTGAGGCACCGCTTGCAGGTTTTATATTTTTTATTGTATTCGAATCAACCGTATTATTAGACACCGAAGGTTATACAGAGTTTTCTATTGTGCCTGATTGAGGGTTAATATTTTTATCACTTATTAAAATTGTTTTTGCCGTTGAGGCAATGCTTGAAGGTTTTATATTTGTTAGTGTATCAACCGTATTATTAAAAACAGAAGGTGAGAGGGATCGCGTACGAGTAATAGGTTTAGCCGTTAGGTATTTGCTATCATCAACTCTTTTTTTTATTTCTGCATTTGTTTCGTTAACACTCACTGTGATATATGCATTTCTATCATTATGCTTAATTGTTTTTGCACTGTTTGCACTCATAAGAGTTTTTTTTTTTTTACTGTTTACAGTTGTGCTCTTCTTATTTGTTATTGTTTATCAACACCGAGAATAAAAAATGTGTATGTTTATGTATGTATGTACATACATGTATTTTTTTCTTTTCTTTTATTTACTTTTTTTTTTGTATACTTTATTTGTTCACGTTTTTATAAAAAAAATAAACCGTATGCCGAGCTTAGAAAACACGTCTATCTTCAACGAGCGCGACAGACAGAATATAACACCAAAGCCCTTTACATCGATCTTTCGACGTAAAAAGTTAGAAGACATATCGCAGACTAAAGGCACATCGTTGGGAATTTCTGGCACAAAATCAAATTCTACGCCATCAACAGTTTCACTGTCGCAGTAGTATACAAAAGAAGCACTTGGTTCTAAATTCCAGGTTTCCAGGCGAAGAACAGTTATATATTTAGCAAATTTTGGTAAAACCAAATTAACTTTACCATACAGGGCAGATTCCTTGGCCGCCTAAGAAGACCAAGAACCAGTTACGACATACTCAGCAGTGCCTGTGCGTCCAATAAGATTTATACATACTGCTGCAAATTGGCCTGTGCCACCTCCCTGCATTAACAATAATTTATAGTTAACTAGTATATCTAAAAATTCCCTCAACGTTTTGGTGGCTTCTTTATGAATTTTATCGTACGAAAATCTTTTCTTTTTGCCTTGATCAGCTGTTTTTGACAAAAAGAAATTTTATTGCAAAAAATAAATACATGTGGCTTTTTGTAGTTGTAGAGTTGCAATTACCTTGTTGAATTCGCCATGAGTTTGTTGTAGTTTTTTTTTTGTTTTTGTGTTGAGATTCTGTGGTGGTCAGGGCTGTCAGATGTAGCGATTTTTCGTCAAACGTGGCGATTTATAAACCTATTTGGCGATTAAATACTGTGTTTGGAGACATGGCGATTTTTTTGGCGAAATTAAGGACTCGTTTAAAGATTTTGAAGGAACGACTTCAATCGTATTCTAAGTGATCGAAAACTGATATGGGTTCAACTATGTAACTCAATTCTATACTCGTACCAAAGACAACTCGAAAGAAAAAGTTTGTACTTTCATACAAAAAGCGGCTTATCAATATCGAAGGTATTGTCAAGATAACAAACACATATGTCAAAACCACTCACTTATTGTATTCTTGTCGAATCGTTGAATTTTAAAAAACAAGAAATATGTTAAATTAATTTTAATAAAAATGGAGAAAAATGGTTAGGACATATGTATGTAAAATAAAAATACTTTTTATTGATTGTTTAAACGTAAAATTATAGTTTACTCAAGTAAGGAAGTATAGTCGGACAAGCCCGATCATTTTTGAGAATTTACCGTATTTGGAACCAATGGGCAATCATGGACAATCCTGAACAATATATGTTATGAGGTTAAGATTCATGTAAAAGTTCTTTGTGCCGAATATTATTTAGATATCTTCATCTATATATATGTATGAGATTTTAGGATGGCGGTTTATATGGAACCTATGGTTTATTTTGGACCTACCAGGACAACATATTGTTATCGTAAAAGTCATTGTCGCCAATTTGTATGTGAATACTAACATTTGTAAGGAAGTTATGGCATTAAACGCTATTTTCGGGATTATTATTTGTATGGGAGCTATGGTCAAAAATAGATCGATTCCAATAAAATTTGGTAAGACGATTTTGATTGCAATGAATTAGTTTGCACAAAATTTAATCTTAATTACAACATAATAAGGTCATTTATAGGAACAAAAACCTTATCCGGAGTAGTATGTTTATACCGGTTCGGTGTCACTTTTTCCATACAAATTTTGGATCACAATGTTGGATCACGTTTGAGCGGAATTTTTTCCATACAAATTTTGGATCATGCATAGCTGGGAATATGTATTAATTTGAAGTAAAAGTGGTATAAATATGAAGTAATTTAAATCATATAAAAATTATTGAAACATTTAAGAGTGTGTCCGTCCGTGGGTGTGAAATAAAAATATTTGTTTTTGGTTTGTTGTACTAAGTGAGGTTTAGTTTTTGTTCATTTGTTCTGTGATAAGGAAATTAGTTTTATATTTTTTTAATTGTTGACGCGTGGAAATTTCAATGTAAGAAAATAAAGTATTTTTTTGTGGTTTTGTTTTATTTTAAGATTAATGTTTTATTAGGAAAAAAATTGTAGTAATTCTAAACTTATACTAAATACATTTTAATACAATCGATATGATTAAATTTTATTAAAAGTACAGTTTTTACATTTTAATACATAGTAGAAATTTATTATTTTTTTTGCTTCTTCTTCAACTTGTTCCTTTTTATTTTGGAGATAACTACAATGACAGGTGTCTGGGCCGCATGTTGCATCTTCATTAGACCATATACAGTCTTCAAAATGTTTACCATGTGTTTGGCTAGGTAACTCCTTTTCCAAACAGAAGATGTGTGTTTCCAAATAAAACACGAACAGGTTCTTTTTTTATAAGACCTAATAATCCATAAGCTTCTTGCTTTATTGAGTTCTTATTTATGACTAACTTAAAACTATAAAACATTTGATGATGAGGTTATATATATATATATAAAAAGTATGTAATTACATTAAAACCGCTGTTTTAAAGAGGTTCATGGGGAACAAAAGAAAATAAAAAGAATCCCTCTCCAAGAGGATAAAAAAAAAGTAAATAAAGAGAGCTAATTACACTCACAAAAAATTCGTTGTGGGTGACGTCATGGGGACGCTCACGGTGTATCATGGAATGGTGTTTTGCGCCACAAATTGCACAGCGGTTGGTTGATTCGCAGGCCGAACGTGAGTGCGTATGTGCTAGGCAATTTAGGCAGTAGTTCCATCTAGCAATGTAGTCTCTTCGGGATTGCAAGGACATTGCTACAAACACTTGGCAGTGCCTGACTGCGTGATTTTTAAGGCACAAATTACACCGTGGCATGGTGTTGGCTAGAGGAAGAAAAGAACAGAAAAAAAATATATATATACTGTGCTATTAGCAATTTTGTTTTGCGACTTTTCTCTTTTTAAGGCGGTTTTATACATATCTAAAATCAGGTGGATTAATTAGAAGACTTGAGTGTAATTTCATCGTTTGAATGAAAATTTGGTAAAATACACAACTTGGCAATAGATCGTGTAATGGTTCCATTTTGTGTTTTAACCTCTGCGACTCGCACTTTGCTGTCTTTCCCATAGATGACTTTTGTAATGCGTCCCAGACGCCACTCCGTGGGTGGTAGCAAATCTTCTTTTACTATAACAAAGTCGTTTGGCTTAATGTTCTGTTGTTCTGCCTTCCATTTGACTCTGCGTTGATGCTCTGTTATATATTCATTTTTCCAACGACGTGCAAATATATGTTGTAGGATTTTAGACGATCCCAGCGTTTCATAAAACACACGCTTTCTAACGGAGGTTCTTCAGGAGCTTCAGGGGGAGCTACGATTGGTGCGCCTCTCAAGAGGTGACCTGGAGTCATTGGAAGTAGTTCGGATGGGTTTTCGGTCAATGGGGTCATTGGGCGCGAATTTAATACAGCCTCAATTCTGATTAGCATTGTTGCAAATTCCTCGAACGTGAAATTGAGGTTGCTAGCTACCTTTTTAAGATGCAATTTCATGCTTTTCACGGCAGCCTCCCAGAGGCCACCCATGTGGGGTGCATAAGGTGGGATAAATGACCAGGAAAATCCATGAGCACTATATTTTTCTACGAGTGCTTTCTCAGTGTTTTTCCAGAATTCATTATGAGTTTTCAGTAATGACAGACTGGCTCCTAGGAAGTTTCTGCCATTATCAGAGAACATGGTTTTTGGAAAGCCTCTACGTCCAACGAATCTGTCGAAGCAAGCTAAGAACGCGTCTGTCGAGAGATCTGAGCAAGCTTCCAAGTGCACTGCTCTTGTGAAGAAGCACACAAATATGGCTGCATATCCTTTAATTAATTTGGCGTTGCGCAAATTGGAGGATTTTAGGTTGAATGGACCGGCGAAGTCAACACCGGTATAAGTAAACGGCAACGAAAAGTTTACTCTTTCTGGGGGAAGTGCGGCCATTATTTGAGATTGAACTTTATGCTTGTAGATGGTACAGGTTTTGCAATTTCTAATGCATTTTCTGACCAGATTTTTGAGTCGAGGCATATAAAATCCTTGTCTTATAGCCCTTAGCATAATGTAGTGTTCCGCATGAAACAGGATTTGATGTGTGTAGTCGACAAAAAGAGAAGCAAAGTGAGATTTTTCAGGGATAATTACAGGATGTCGCTCTTCGAAACTGAGTCCGGAATAATTTAGTCTACCCCCAACACGTAATATGCCGCCTTTGTCCGAAAATGGACTCAGAGTCAGTAGTCTGCTCTTCTTGTTTATCGGCCTTTTGTATTTGAAGACATTCATATTCTTTACAGAAATACTGCATTTGAGCTATTAATATCAAACGATTTCTTACAAATCGAATTTCTTTTGTTGTAATGAAATCTTCCGTTTCACAAGCACGCTTTTGTATGCTATTAATAAACCGAAAACAATAACTAATAACTCTTAGTGCTCTGGCAAAAGACGAAAATCTTTTAAGTATGGCGCCAGCATCAAATTCTTTTTGGGGAACAATATTTTGGCTGCTTGCCTCCAATGGTCCAACTTTCAGGTGAAAGGTGGAGACCTTTTTTGTTTCAAGCTTTGTTGTATCAAATTCTCGGGGTTTTGGCCAATATTCACAGGGCTGCGTTAGCCAGGTGGGTCCATGCCACCATATTTTACTCTCAATAATTTCTTGGGGAGAGCAACCGCGCGTACCAAGATCTGCCGGGTTGTCTTCCGTTTTGACATGTTTCCAGTGACTCTTACTGGCAATACTTATAATTTCTGTTACTCGATTTGCAACGAAAGTTTTTAAGGTGTGCGGTGGTTTCTGTAGCCATCCGAGGACTATTGAGGAGTCCGTCCACAAATAAAGCTCATAGGGAAAATCTGCTTTTTCCATTAGCCCTTTTGCTAACTTTGAGAGTAAAACTGCTCCACATAATTCAAGTTTCGGAATTGAAGTCTTTTTTATTGGTGCAACTTTAGTTTTTGCCACCAGCAAATTACAAGTTATATCTCCATGAGGTGTTGAGGTTCGCATATAGACTGCGCCACAATAAGCTTTTTCTGATGAATCGCAGAAACCGTGAATTTGTATTTGTTGAGTCGGTGTAAAATATACCCATCTAGGTATTTTCAGTGAAGAGATTTTTGGTAAATTTTGTAGAAATGTGTTCCATTTTATAAGTATATGCGGTGGGACACCCTCATCCCATCCTGCCTTAAGTTCCCATACCTCTTGCATCAGGAGTTTAGCTATCACCACAATTGGACCTAGCCAACCTAGAGGGTCAAATAGCTTTGCAATTACTGATAAAATTTGCCTTTTTGTGGTGGAGGGCGAAATTTGGTTAGGTTCCACTACGTAATAGAAAAAATCTAACTTAGCATTCCAGCGAATTCCCAAGGTTTTAATGGTGCTAGAATCGTCAAACTTTAAGAAGTCTTCATCAAGAAGATCCTCCCGGGCCAAGTTTTTCAGTAGAAAACTGTTATTGGCTGTAATTTTCTTCAAGGGGAAGCCTGCTGAGTTTAAAGCTTGCTTTAACTGAGTTTGTTTTGCCTTTGCTTCCTCGAGACTATGTCCTCCAGACAAGATATCATCCACATATATTTCGTTCTTCAAAATCTTGGATGCTATCGGAAATGTGTGACTGCAGTCCTCGCTTAACTGCTGTAGAGTTCTAATTGCCAGAAATGGCGCACAATTCAATCCAAAAGTGACTGTTTTCATTTGGAATGATTTAACAAAACTGTCCGTCTCATTACGGAATAAAATCTGCTGATACGATCGATCAGCTTTATGCATTACGATTTGGCGGAACATTTTTTCAATATCGCCGGTGAAGACGTATTTGTAATAGCGCCAACTAAGCACTATCTGCATAAAATCTGACTGAAGAGTTGGGCCTTGATGAAGAACGTCGTTCAATGAGAATCAACTACTCGTTTTCTTAGAGGCGTTGAAGACTACCCTAACTTTTGTCGATTTACTTTCCGGTTTTATAACCGCATGGTGTGGTAGAAAATAAGATGATTGTTTTTCAGAGTTAGTTTCTTGGTGAAATACTGGTTACATATGACCCAAGTCAATATATTCTTGAAGAACTTTGCGATAATTTTCATTCAATTCTGGTGTCTTTTCGAGTGTTTTCTCCATTCTATAATATTGACCCAAATCACTGCTTCTTGAAAGACCCAAAAATATTCCATTTGGAAACTCTTCCTTAAATGGTAGGCGCACAACGTAGCGACCATCTGCCTGTCTAGTAGTGGACGTTTGGTATAAGTTTTCACAAAATGCGTCTGTTTCATTTATTTTAATGTCCTTTTCCACTTCTTCAAGTTCCCAAAACTTTTTCATTTCTTCGTGAAGAAGATAATTCTCTGACGAAGACACCGTAGTTGAAAACGCATTTATTTCACACGTATTATCTGGTCCTGACAAGTACCAACCAAAATGAGACTCTCTTGCTTCCAAATTACCAGATATATTTTGTCGCACACCCTCAAGGTTAATGAAGGGCAAAAAATCGCTGCCTATTATCATGTCAATAGCAGCAGGTTAATAAAAGTATGGGTCTGCTAGAGTTAAATTTTTTATTTCAACATAATTTTGTAGTTTTATAGGACGGGAGGGTAAAATGTTCGCTATTTTTGGGGTCACAAGTGCCAAGATTTTTATTTTAAAGTTTGAAACTCTCGATTTTACATTGACAACACATTTCCCTTTGGAAGTTCCTACAATTGTTCCACCGAAGCCTGATATTTGACGGGGATGCTTTTCGAGTGGAATGGCAAGTTTTTGTTGGATACGAGTTGTAATAAAACTCTTTTCCGCTCCAGCGTCTAGAAGAGCTCTCACGGTAAATAGTTCTCCAGAATTATCTATGTGAATAAGTGCTGTAGGTAACACCGTAGTGCCTTCACGACGAATAAAATATGCTTGAATATTATCTTCAAGATTGCTATCGGAAACAGGCGAGATCTCGACTTGAGTATTAAAAGCATTGGTTTCGGTTTGAGTACCTGAAGTTGAACTTTTCTCATTTGGTGAAGTTTGCTTGGAATGACTAGTTGGTACACTATTGTGTTTTGAGTTTTCAGATTTTTCTAAGTGGAGCATTGTGTGATGCTTTTTGTGGCATACAGAACAAGTATTAGTACTTGTACATTTTGATTTAAAGTGTGTAGGAGCTAAACAATTAACACAGCATTTATTTGCAAAAACGAATTTAACACGTTCACTTGGTGATAGAGATTTGAATGACCTACAAACTCTTAAAGAGTGATTCTGTTTGCATTTTTTGCAACTTGCCCCTTGCTCACCCTGCGTGTAAAATGCATGAGTTCTTGAAGACTGGTTCTCTTTAGGTGTGGGCTTTTTCCTATCGCTCATAGTTTCTAAAATTTCTATTCGTTCAGTGAGAAATCCATTTAATTGTGGCCATGTAGGCAATTCGCGATGGTTTTTTAGAGAAACTTCCCATTCTTTTATTGTTTCATCAGAAAGTTTTGAAACAACGATGTGAATCAAAAATGGATCGTAATTAGGCAGTTCGATTGCATAATTCTTTAAAATTGCTAAACAGTCGTTAACTGTATTCTGTATTTGCCTAAGAGACTTGATGTTTTCATTTTGAGCTGGTGTGACCGCATGAATCTTTTTAACTTGATCCTGCACCAAGAGCCTTCTATTCTCAAATCTGTTCTTTAATTTCTCCCAAGCTAGATGAAAATTATCATCTACCAAGTCAAAATCCTTTATGGCTTGGTAGGCCTCCCCCCTCACTTTGCTACGCAAATAGTATAATTTTTGGGATGGAGCTACTGATGAATCTTTTCCGATAACTGCTTGGAACATATCCCGAAACGCCGGCCACTTGGAGTAGCCGCCGTCAAAATTTTGTATTTCACATGCTGGCAACTTTAATGTGGATCTGCTACTCATAGGCCTATTCTCATCTATTCTCAATTCTTCCGTTTTAAGCAAAATTTTAGTTTTTAAGGCCTGATATAAATCGCTAGCTTCTTCGTATCTTAAAGAAATATCATCTTTATGATCACTGCCCTCAGATTGGTCATCTACTAAAATATATTCTTCATACCAATTTGACCCATCTTCTTTCTAATTCCTGCTTTTTGACCTCAAGAAACGCAAACGAACAATCGTCGTGACAAGTTCTTTCAAAATTCGTACAGAATGCTACCAATTGTGACAGGTCAAATTTGCATCTTCTTTTTGACGCCGCCATTTTTTCTAACCCAGGCCGAAAATACACCCTAATGACTCAGATTAAATATGTTAAAAACCAATTGCTACAAGCATCTAAAAACTGCCTTAAACGTCAACTTCGTTCTGCAACTACTGCCTTCTTGTGGAAGCAAATTCTTTTATTTATGTATATATGGCTTTTATTTGTACATATATGTATACCCAATCTTTTGTCGGGTTTGGTAAAAGCCAAATTATAAATTATTATTCTTTCAAAATAGCAATATTTTTGTAATTTTTTTTAAATTTTATTTTATTCTACCACCGGTTTTTAAAATATTTTAAAATGAAACTATTTTTTGGTATACCACTAAGCCATAAATTTTATTTTTGCTTTATAAATTTTTTGAAAAATCTTTTCTTCATGAAATTATTGCTATCCACCTGATTAAACCTCAATTAATTTCTTCAATATAATTAAAAATGTTCAACTCACCGCTTTTTTATAATGGCACACAGATATTTTTGGTTGGGAACCTCTGACTTTGTTCAAGTACCAAGTGACGTCACAACTGCAGTAGTTTATTCGTAGCCATGAAACAAAGAAAACAAGATAGTGCATTTAAATTTAAAAAACGTAATTTTTCTGCGCATGTACGTCATAGTAGTAAATGACCACAAACACTATCACACAAACACGTGTATATGGTATGCTGAAAATTTGTTTACATATAAATTTTAATGTATAAATTGATTTTTTTTTTATTTATTTTTTAAATAAATAAATAAACAATTTGGCATTGTTTTTTGTTTATTGTAAAGGGATTAACTTTATAGAATGCAATATAGTTAACTTTATATTTACTGCCAACTTTAAAAATATTTGTCAAATAAAAATTATGACAGTGTGAAAAAAAATTTCCGTTTTAAACCCAATTTTTTGATAGTTTTCTAAATTTTAGAAATTGTTTTTGTTTTAAATGTAATTTTCTATGCGAACGTTAACGTGTGACATCGTGGGCCTGGCTGTAAATTAAACACAAATTCGATTATACATACATACATATGTATGTACATAAGTAAGTGCATTTATTTAATAAAATAAATGTAAACATTTTTTTAACAGAAAGAAAATATACTAGATTTTAATTCAAAGTTTTGTTCCATTTCCTCTTTCGTTTTGTTATAATTTCAATAATTTCTCGATTTAAACTTCTAATTTTGAAGTACATTCTGGCACGAAAGAATAATTTTTTAATTTTTTCACTGCAGTTTATGTTTTCTGATTGCTGGAGATGAATTTTTAAAAAATCTTTTGTTATGAGTAAGTTTTCTTCATTATTAGTTGTAAAAATTGCGTCTAAGGCTTTCATATAGGTCATCATTGCCTGCGTTGGCTTAGATAGTCCGCCTTCGCTAAGATGGTCCACCCATGTATAAGAAGTGGGCTCTGTTTTCCAAGCAATATCTGGAACCACATCTTTTAATTTATGGCATATATAGCCAGCAAAGTTTTCCAAACCATCGTAAGGCAAGTCTTCAATTTCTTCTTCGTTTGATTGTGCCATGTCATCATTGACTTTAATGTTGGTAAATATAACGCCTGCAAGAAGTTCAAAGGATATAAATATAAATTTTTTTTTTTGTATTTTAAATTACCAGTAAGAGGTTTTCCTGGTGTTTCAAGGTCAGGGGTGTCGTCGACCTCGACATTTGCTGCATTGGATAATACGCCATCATTGCGCCCAAGTAAATACGATCTTAAGCGGTACTTAAACTCCTGCTGATCAGGATGGTCATGTAGACCACCTTTAGCGCGAATAATTCCGAAAAAATTTTCTAATACGTCTTGATTAAGACGATATGTAAGAACGTATTTGAGATTATATCGCGCGTTTAAATCAGTAAATAGACCTTTCAAGGCATTATTGGATTGCAAGATAGCTGTAAATATAAGCGTTTTATGATATTAGTAGCTTAAACTGGTATTCTAAAAACCTTACCTTTTTGAAACGGCAACAAACTTTTTCTTCCAACTGCTCTCATGCCCCTTATTAATGTAGACATTTCATCCAGAATTATATCTTGCTCTTCTAGGCTTAGGCCATAACCATGACGTCTAGTTCTTGCATCCTCTTTAGGAACTCTCACGTTCATGACATCGAACCAATCGTTAGTCTGTAATAATTTGAGGCATTAAGTTTAAAAGTGGTATATAAATTTTCGTCTTTTAACTTAACTATTTTAAAAAGTTTGTGGCATTCCATCCAATGTTTTCCGTCTAAACGACCAAGACTCGCTGCTCGCGTGATAGCTTGCGCTACTGTGTGGGAGAAAAGCTTAGTAGCAAGTTTTACTTTCTGTCGCTTTGCTCCGGTGAGAGTAAGATAAGCGTTTGAAATTTTGTGTGTTATACTTAGATCACCTGATGTTTCTTCCAACAATTTTAAAATAATATCCTTTTGCACATTCTTTCCATCAATAGTGAAGCCTTCATCGATAAAATGATTTCTCAAAAGCTTTATTAAGTGAGGAACGTCCGCAAAAGAAAAAATTTTTTTGTTGTTGAATAAAAACCTAAACAAAAATTAATATACATAAATATGTTTTTTCGTCATGATATTTTGTATAATACCATGGCTTTTCTTCCGTAATATTTAATTCTTTCATCAGAGATCTATTTGCGCCTCCTAAGTCAGAAACCATTGCGACAACGGTGTACCCAGAATTCTCCACCTCGTGTAGTATACTGTGTATAATTTCGTTTGTCATCGGACGATCAAAATCGTAGTATATAGGTTGCTTCCATTTACTAATAAGTCCTAAAAGCGAATTTTAAATAATTAATTGAAATATTACACTTAACAAACATAAAAATCATACCCCTTAACATGCAAACTTGAACGTAGCTTACAGGTGCTAATGTTGTGTCTGTCTCCCTATCATTTCATCAAAGCTAAGCACACAAAGCTTTTCAATTTCGGTTGTATGGTGCGATGCTTGCAAAATTTTAAACACTGGTTTTATAAGCCCTCTATTAAGCTGCAACTTTTGGGCCCAGCTTTGAAGTGTACGAACAGCTGGAAGCGGAAATTTGTTTCTGTATAAAAGTCTATACATCTTAGGACTTACGGCGTATAAGGTAATGGAGTGAGCTATATCATTTTCTGACCAGGTTTGACGTTTAATACCATTTTTTAGTTTTCGTATTTGGCCTTTTGTAAAAATAACTTGAAGCTTTTTTTCAACACATTCAAGTTCGAACTTAGCTTTAGTTAGACACTTTTCTATTTCTTCCTTTTCATATTTGCGAATTTTATCATTCTTTTCCATTTTATATTTCATCATTTTTAATGCTCCGTCTTTTTTTTAATTTTCTTTCCTCAGAACAAGAATTTCCTTTTCTAAGGTTTCCCTGCGAATAAAAAACGTTTTTATTAATTATTCATGGACTATAGCAAATAACGCTTACACTTTCAGATTTAGAGTTTTCTCGCTTTGCTTTTCTGGCTGATGCATTTCAATTTCATCAATATTTTCTTTTGCAATATCAATATTTTCAGGTGCAGTATTAATATTTTCAATTGCCTGCAAAACATCGTTTTCTTGAGAACGCATTGAACCAGAATTTAGATTTTTTATGAGCAAATTAACAATTTTTTTATTTTCCCGTCGTTTGACTCTTCGTGCACGCTGTTCATGCAACTGGTAGTTTTTGATGCAGACAATTTTAATAGTTGGAACTACGCCGTCCTTAAGTAATCTTCTTTTTGCGAATCCTGCATATGTATGTATATTGCAGTTATAAAATATACATATAATATCTGTGCTAAAAGAATTATTTACCCATTTCATACTGCATGTTATTGTCGAAATCTTCTGATTTAAAATGATGCATGCACACAAAAGAAGTATTTGGATTAAATTTCTTCCGACCACAGAAACTAATCCATTTCTTTTGAAGTGTACCATCGGCCGGAAATCGAAAGAAACTGCATGTAGAAGCTTTTCCTTCGTTGCTATTATTGCAGTTCACTACACAGCACTTCATTTTTAATAAATTTATATTTTTTCAATATTTAAACTTTTACTAACTTTAAATGTTTTTAATTTCCAAACCACAAGCCACAATATATTTTTTCAAACAATAAAATTATTTACTACGATGACGACACGCACAATCAGCTGATTTTTATACAAAGCTAACGGACCTGCGCAATGCATTATCTTGTTTTCTTTGTTTCATGATTCGTAGCCACCGGTAAACTCCGTGTTGTTGTTGTTTTTATTTTTGAAACTTGTTTTTTGTCCACAAAATATGTATTTTTTCCTAACGGTGTTTTTTTTTGTTGTTTTTTTAATAGACTTTTGTTTAAGGCTTTTTTATATGTACATATGAATTTTATATAATAAATAAATTATTATATTAATAATAAAACAATTTTTAAAGAAAAGAGAAGAAAAAAAAAATTTTTTATTCACAACTTGAGGTTGGTTTTTTTTTTGCATTGTGCCACAATTTATATAGGTATTTATGTACGTTTTTTGTTTGTTTAAACTATTTTTTTTTTCTTATTATTTTCCACCACCACTTACAAAATTTGTTTAATGTTTGTTTTTTGTTGATATTTCCTTATTCTTTACGTTGATTTAAATTTGTTTTAATTTTGCACTCCCGCGCCACCATTAAACTTTTTCTTCTTTTTATAATATTTTATACGTAAAGTTGTGTGAAGTAACAGGAACGAGTGGAAAGAAACGTTTAATGATAGTAAGTTGTGTACAGATGACAACAGTATTGCCGCTTAAGTGGGAATTAATATTGATGTCTCTTTCTCTCTTTTCTTTTATTTTCTTGTGGACATTCGTTAGTGGTGACAATTTTTTGTGGTACCTATATTTTAGCGGTTATTAGTGGTAATGCAATTTTATTGGTATATTTTAAGTTTTAGCCTTTTACCATGTATTTTTTAACTGGATAATTTTAGGTTAAAAAATTTCTCCGTTTTTTCTTGTTAATTTTTTATTTTTGAGAAAACACAATGTCGCACAAAATAACTAAAGAACACAGTACATACCTTTTTTTCCGTTTTTGTCGCTTTTGCCAATTCTTCACCAATATACTTTTGCTTGATACCTTTGTATAAAATGATGTACCTTTCCAGGATAAGATGAACTAAATATTCTTCTTTTGTGTTGACTGCTTCTTCACTGACACGGAATGTTCACTGAAGTGTTACCTTACTTCTTCTGCCGTAAGCCCGATGAAGTACACGTTTATAAGACAACCTATTGTCTTTGAGTTTTTGGAGTTGCCGCCGGTGGTGCAAACTGCCTTTTTTTCAGAATTATGTAGACTCCAAGTCACTAATTCTTTCCTGTCCTAGCCTATTCTAGGACTTTTCGAAGGACCAAATGTTTGGCTAGGTAACTCCTTTTCCAAACAGAAGATGTGTGTTTCCAAATAAAACACGAACAGGTTCTTTTTTTATAAGACCTAATAATCCATAAGCTTCTTGCTTTATTGAGTTCTTATTTATGACTAACTTAAAACTATAAAACATTTGATGATGAGGTTATATATATATAAAAAGTATGTAATTACATTAAAACCGCTGTTTTAAAGAGGTTCATGGTGAACAAAAGAAAATAAAAAGAATCCCTCTCCAAGAGGATAAAAAAAAAGTAAATAAAGAGAGCTAATTACACTCACAAAAAATTCGTTGTTGAACTTGCTTCAACACCATGTTTGTTTATTTTTGTCTTTAAACTGTTGACATACTCGAGCTGTATTGAATGGTTAAGAGTTGCAATTTGTGTTCTTCCGAAATGACGTTGTAAAACGTTTTTAAAAAATGTATTATTTCTTTAATATACCATGTTTGTCTTATTACTGTATACTCATATGCAACGTTTGTAAATAATCGTTAACATTTATAGTTCTTATATTTATACTATTTCTACTTCGTTCAAATAGAGGACTCGTTTCGATTTCGCCTACCTTTCTTTCACGAGCAATTTGTTTATCCATTCGTCTGTAAATAGATAACTTAAGCCTTTTGGCTGCAACAGTAGACTTTAAAACTTGTTTATCATCGTTGGCACGTAAACGTATCAATTCATGTTTACAATTGACTATTATCTTATTGAAATCTTCTGCAAATCCAAGTAATTGTTTTAGCGGTACACAAAAATTGAAATATCCGCTAACAAGAGACAGATCATCTTCATTAAATGGCGCCCAACCAGCGTTCAAGAGATTAACACTTTCTAATTTATTTAGCGAGACATAGTTTTTTATTTCTGTTGCGATTCCTAAATGTCGTGTACGATCAATTTCTATACCATTGAGCTCATATAGAATCTCATCAAACAGATGTGCTATACAATTGTTTAAGAGTCGTATATTTGTTGATATTGTTGAATCTTCCTTCGTTGCAAATCCTTCAATGTATAAAAGACTTTCGTGTGGTAGAACGTATAAATCTTGATTTTGAATCGATATACGAATTTCATCATTGTTTTTAAATGATTGTAGATATAATGTATAGCTATGATAGTCCTTTTTAATAATAGAATTATCAATGTGTGGTTTTTGTAAAACGTTAATATTATCACTCATTTTTTAATCGAAATCCTAATTTGTTTAAAAATTCTTGATTGGTGTTGGTTAACGATGATGATGTTGGTGTTGTTGTTGTTGTTGTTGTGTTGATTTTTTCTCTTACTTTCAATGTTGTCGGCACAAGACTGAATGATGATGCGTTATTCAAATTGTTTATATATCTATTGTTATTGTTGTTGTTGTTATTATTATTATAGATAATCATTTTATTAGTATGGTTTTAAATGTAGTTTTATTGTTATTTTTTCTCCACGAAAATTTAATAAATTACCATCCTGATCGATAACTGTTAAAACTAAAGAATTTATTGTTCTAGTATTAACTGGTTGATATATTACATTAGACGGTCTCTCCGTTATTTTATAACCTGGAGGGACAACAAGTGTAAACTGATGAAGAGTATGCGCCGATACGTTATTTATATATGATCCAGCAATAATATTACATTGAATTAATATTTTATTTATTTGCGTTATATCTATAGTTTTATCAGAATAATGTTCTTCTTGCATCCTCTTTAGGAACTCTCACGTTCATGACATCGAACCAATCGTTAGTCTGTAATAATTTGAGGCATTAAGTTTAAAAGTGGTATATAAATTTTCGTCTTTTAACTTAACTATTTTAAAAAGTTTGTGGCATTCCATCCAATGTTTTCCGTCTAAACGACCAAGACTCGCTGCTCGCGTGATAGCTTGCGCTACTGTGTGGGAGAAAAGCTTAGTAGCAAGTTTTACTTTCTGTCGCTTTGCTCCGGTGAGAGTAAGATAAGCGTTTGAAATTTTGTGTGTTATACTTAGATCACCTGATGTTACTTCCAACAATTTTAAAATAATATCCTTTTGCACATTCTTTCCATCAATAGTGAAGCCTTCATCGATAAAATGATTTCTCAAAAGCTTTATTAAGTGAGGAACGTCCGCAAAAGAAAAAATTTTTTTGTTGTTGAATAAAAACCTAAACAAAAATTAATATACATAAATATGTTTTTTCGTCATGATATTTTGTATAATACCATGGCTTTTCTTCCGTAATATTTAATTCTTTCATCAGAGATCTATTTGCGCCTCCTAAGTCAGAAACCATTGCGACAACGGTGTACCCAGAATTCTCCACCTCGTGTAGTATACTGTGTATAATTTCGTTTGTCATCGGACGATCAAAATCGTAGTATATAGGTTGCTTCCATTTACTAATAAGTCCTAAAAGCGAATTTTAAATAATTAATTGAAATATTACACTTAGCAAACATAAAAATCATACCCCTTAACATGCAAACTTGAACGTAGCTTACAGGTGCTAATGTTGTGTCTGTCTCCCTATCATAGCAGTACGAAGCCTTAATTTTCATTTCATCAAAGCTAAGCACACAAAGCTTTTCAATTTCGGTTGTATGGTGCGATGCTTGCAAAATTTTAAACACTGGTTTTATAAGCCCTCTATTAAGCTGCAACTTTTGGGCCCAGCTTTGAAGTGTACGAACAGCTGGAAGCGGACATTTGTTTCTGTATAAAAGTCTATACATCTTAGGACTTACGGCGTATAAGGTAATGGAGTGAGCTATATCATTTTCTGACCAGGTTTGACGTTTAATACCATTTTTTAGTTTTCGTATTTGGCCTTTTGTAAAAATAACTTGAAGCTTTTTTTCAACACATTCAAGTTCGAACTTAGCTTTAGTTAGACACTTTTCTATTTCTTCCTTTTCATATTTGCGAATTTTATCATTCTTTTCCATTTTATATTTCATCATTTTTAATGCTCCGTCTTTTTTTTCATTTTCTTTCCTCAGAACAAGAATTTCCTTTTCTAAGGTTTCCCTGCGAATAAAAAACGTTTTTATTAATTATTCATGGACTATAGCAAATAACGCTTACACTTTCAGATTTAGAGTTTTCTCGCTTTGCTTTTCTGGCTGATGCATTTCAATTTCATCAATATTTTCTTTTGCAATATCAATATTTTCAGGTGCAGTATTAATATTTTCAATTGCCTGCAAAACATCGTTTTCTTGAGAACGCATTGAACCAGAATTTAGATTTTTTATGAGCAAATTAACAATTTTTTTATTTTCCCGTCGTTTGACTCTTCATGCAACTGGTAGTTTTTGATGCAGACAATTTTAATAGTTGGAACTACGCCGTCCTTAAGTAATCTTCTTTTTGCGAATCCTGCATATGTATGTATATTGCAGTTATAAAATATACATATTATATCTGTGCTAAAAGAATTATTTACCCATTTCATACTGCATGTTATTGTCGAAATCTTCTGATTTAAAATGATGCATGCACACAAAAGAAGTATTTGGATTAAATTTCTTCCGACCACAGAAACTAATCCATTTCTTTTGAAGTGTACCATCGGCCGGAAATCGAAAGAAACTGCATGTAGAAGCTTTTCCTTCGTTGCTATTATTGCAGTTCACTACACAGCACTTCATTTTTAATAAATTTATATTTTTTCAATATTTAAACTTTTAATAACTTTAAATGTTTTTAATTTCCAAACCACAAGCCACAATATATTTTTTCAAACAATAAAATTATTTACTACGATGACGACACGCACAATCAGCTGATTTTTATACAAAGCTAACGGACCTGCGCAATGCATTATCTTGTTTTCTTTGTTTCATGATTCGTAGCCACCGGTAAACTCCGTGTTGTTGTTGTTTTTATTTTTGAAACTTGTTTTTTGTCCACAAAATATGTATTTTTTCCTAACGGTGTTTTTTTTTTTGTTTTTTTTTTAATAGACTTTTGTTTAAGGCTTTTTTATATGTACATATGAATTTTATATAATAAATAAATTATTATATTAATAATAAAACAATTTTTAAAGAAAAGAAGAAAAAAAAAATTTTTTATTCACAAATTTGCTATCCACCTGATTAAACCTCAATTAATTTCTTCAATATAATTAAAAATGTTCAACTCACCGCTTTTTTATAATGGCACACAAATATTTTTGGTTGGGAACCTCTGACTTTGTTCAAGTACCAAGTGACGTCACAACTGCAGTAGTTTATTCGTAGCCATGAAACAAAGAAAACAAGATAGTGCATTTAAATTTAAAAAACGTAATTTTTCTGCGCATGTACGTCATAGTAGTAAATGAGCACAAACACTATCACACAAACACGTGTATACGGTATGCTGAAAATTTGTTTACATATAAATTTTAATGTATAAATTGATTTTTTTTTAATTTATTTTTTAAATAAATAAATAAACAATTTGGCATTGTTTTTTGTTTATTGTAAAGGGATTAACTTTATAGAATGCAATATAGTTAACTTTATATTTACTGCCAACTTTAAAAATATTTGTCAAATAAAAATTATGACAGTGTGAAAAAAAATTTCCGTTTTAAACCCAATTTTTTGATAGTTTTCTAAATTTTAGAAATTGTTTTTGTTTTAAATGCAATTTTCTATGCGAACGTTAACGTGTGACATCGTGGGCCTGGCTGTAAATTAAACACAAATTCGATTATACATACATACATATGTATGTACATAAGTAAGTGCATTTATTTAATAAAATAAATGTAAACATTTTTTTAACAGAAAGAAAATATACTAGATTTTAATTCAAAGTTTTGTTCCATTTCCTCTTTCGTTTTGTTATACTTTCAATAATTTCTCGATTTAAACTTCTAATTTTGAAGTACATTCTGGCACGAAAGAATAATTTTTTAATTTTTTCACTGCAGTTTATGTTTTCTGATTGCTGGAGATGAATTTTTAAAAAATCTTTTGTTATGAGTAAGTTTTCTTCATTATTAGTTGTAAAAATTGCGTCTAAGGCTTTCATATAGGTCATCATTGCCTGCGTTGGCTTATATAGTCCGCCTTCGCTAAGATGGTCCACCCATGTATAAGAAGTGGGCTCTGTTTTCCAAGCAATATCTGGAACCACATCTTTTAATTTATGGCATATATAGCCAGCAAAGTTTTCCAAACCATCGTAAGGCAAGTCTTCAATTTCTTCTTCGTTTGATTGTGCCATGTCATCATTGACTTTAATGTTGGTAAATATAACGCCTGCAAGAAGTTCAAAGGATATAAATATAAATTTTTTTTTTGTATTTTAAATTACCAGTAAGAGGTTTTCCTGGTGTTTCAAGGTCAGGGGTGTCGTCGACCTCGACATTTGCTGCATTGGATAATACGCCATCATTGCGCCCAAGTAAATACGATCTTAAGCGGTACTTAAACTCCTGCTGATCAGGATGGTCATGTAGACCACCTTTAGCGCGAATAATTCCGAAAAAAATTTCTAATACGTCTTGATTAAGACGATATGTAAGAACGTATTTGAGATTATATCGCGCGTTTAAATCAGTAAATAGACCTTTCAAGGCATTATTGGATTGCAAGATAGCTGTAAATATAAGCGTTTTATGATATTAGTAGCTTAAACTGGTATTCTAAAAACCTTACCTTTTTGAAACGGCAACAAACTTTTTCTTCCAACTGCTCTCATGCCCCTTATTAATGTAGACATTTCATCCAGAATTATATCTTGCTCTTCTAGGCTTAGGCCATAACCATGACGTCTAGTTCTTGCATCCTCTTTAGGAACTCTCACGTTCATGACATCGAACCAATCGTTAGTCTGTAATAATTTGATGCATTAAGTTTAAAAGTGGTATATAAATTTTCGTCTTTTAACTTAACTATTTTAAAAAGTTTGTGGCATTCCATCCAATGTTTTCCGTCTAAACGACCAAGACTCGCTGCTCGCGTGATAGCTTGCGCTACTGTGTGGGAGAAAAGCTTAGTAGCAAGTTTTACTTTCTGTCGCTTTGCTCCGGTGAGAGTAAGATAAGCGTTTGAAATTTTGTGTGTTATACTTAGATCACCTGATGTTACTTCCAACAATTTTAAAATAATATCCTTTTGCACATTCTTTCCATCAATAGTGAAGCCTTCATCGATAAAATGATTTCTCAAAAGCTTTATTAAGTGAGGAACGTCCGCAAAAGAAAAAATTTTTTTGTTGTTGAATAAAAACCTAAACAAAAATTAATATACATAAATATGTTTTTTCGTCATGATATTTTGTATAATACCATGGCTTTTCTTCCGTAATATTTAATTCTTTCATCAGAGATCTATTTGCGCCTCCTAAGTCAGAAACCATTGCGACAACGGTGTACCCAGAATTCTCCACCTCGTGTAGTATACTGTGTATAATTTCGTTTGTCATCGGACGATCAAAATCGTAGTATATAGGTTGCTTCCATTTACTAATAAGTCCTAAAAGCGAATTTTAAATAATTAATTGAAATATTACACTTAACAAACATAAAAATCATACCCCTTAACATGCAAACTTGAACGTAGCTTACAGGTGCTAATGTTGTGTCTGTCTCCCTATCATTTCATCAAAGCTAAGCACACAAAGCTTTTCAATTTCGGTTGTATGGTGCGATGCTTGCAAAATTTTAAACACTGGTTTTATAAGCCCTCTATTAAGCTGCAACTTTTGGGCCCAGCTTTGAAGTGTACGAACAGCTGGAAGCGGACATTTGTTTCTGTATAAAAGTCTATACATCTTAGGACTTACGGCGTATAAGGTAATGGAGTGAGCTATATCATTTTCTGACCAGGTTTGACGTTTAATACCATTTTTTAGTTTTCGTATTTGGCCTTTTGTAAAAATAACTTGAAGCTTTTTTTCAACACATTCAAGTTCGAACTTAGCTTTAGTTAGACACTTTTCTATTTCTTCCTTTTCATATTTGCGAATTTTATCATTCTTTTCCATTTTATATTTCATCATTTTTAATGCTCCGTCTTTTTTTTCATTTTCTTTCCTCAGAACAAGAATTTCCTTTTCTAAGGTTTCCCTGCGAATAAAAAACGTTTTTATTAATTATTCATGGACTATAGCAAATAACGCTTACACTTTCAGATTTAGAGTTTTCTCGCTTTGCTTTTCTGGCTGATGCATTTCAATTTCATCAATATTTTCTTTTGCAATATCAATATTTTCAGGTGCAGTATTAATATTTTCAATTGCCTGCAAAACATCGTTTTCTTGAGAACGCATTGAACCAGAATTTAGATTTTTTATGAGCAAATTAACAATTTTTTTATTTTCCCGTCGTTTGACTCTTCGTGCACGCTGTTCATGCAACTGGTAGTTTTTGATGCAGACAATTTTAATAGTTGGAACTACGCCGTCCTTAAGTAATCTTCTTTTTGCGAATCCTGCATATGTATGTATATTGCAGTTATAAAATATACATATAATATCTGTGCTAAAAGAATTATTTACCCATTTCATACTGCATGTTATTGTCGAAATCTTCTGATTTAAAATGATGCATGCACACAAAAGAAGTATTTGGATTAAATTTCTTCCGACCACAGAAACTAATCCATTTCTTTTGAAGTGTACCATCGGCCGGAAATCGAAAGAAACTGCATGTAGAAGCTTTTCCTTCGTTGCTATTATTGCAGTTCACTACACAGCACTTCATTTTTAATAAATTTATATTTTTTCAATATTTAAACTTTTACTAACTTTAAATGTTTTTAATTTCCAAACCACAAGCCACAATATATTTTTTCAAACAATAAAATTATTTACTACGATGACGACACGCACAATCAGCTGATTTTTATACAAAGCTAACGGACCTGCGCAATGCATTATCTTGTTTTCTTTGTTTCATGATTCGTAGCCACCGGTAAACTCCGTGTTGTTGTTGTTTTTATTTTTGAAACTTGTTTTTTGTCCACAAAATATGTATTTTTTCCTAACGGTGTTTTTTTTTGTTGTTTTTTAATAGACTTTTGTTTAAGGCTTTTTTATATGTACATATGAATTTTATATAATAAATAAATTATTATATTAATAATAAAACAATTTTTAAAGAAAAGAGAAGAAAAAAAAAATTTTTTATTCACAACTTGAGGTTGGTTTTTTTTTTGCCTTGTGCCACAATTTATATAGGTATTTATGTACGTTTTTTGTTTGTTTAAACTATTTTTTTTTTTCTTATTATTTTCCACCACCACTTACAAAATTTGTTTAATGTTTGTTTTTTGTTGATATTTCCTTATTCTTTACGTTGATTTAAATTTGTTTTAATTTTGCACTCCCGCGCCACCATTAAACTTTTTCTTCTTTTTATAATATTTTATACGTAAAGTTGTGTGAAGTAACAGGAACGAGTGGAAAGAAACGTTTAATGATAGTAAGTTGTGTACAGATGACAACAGTATTGCCGCTTAAGTGGGAATTAATATTGATGTCTCTTTCTCTCTTTTCTTTTATTTTCTTGTGGACATTCGTTAGTGGTGACAATTTTTTGTGGTACCTATATTTTAGCGGTTATTAGTGGTAATGCAATTTTATTGGTATATTTTAAGTTTTAGCCTTTTACCATGTATTTTTTAACTGGATAATTTTAGGTTAAAAAATCTCTCCGTTTTTTCTTGTTAATTTTTTATTTTTGAGAAAACACAATGTCGCACAAAATAACTAAAGAACACAGTACATACCTTTTTTTCCGTTTTTGTCGCTTTTGCCAATTCTTCACCAATATACTTTTGCTTGATACCTTTGTATAAAATGATGTACCTTTCCAGGATAAGATGAACTAAATATTCTTCTTTTGTGTTGACTGCTTCTTCACTGACACGGAATGTTCACTGAAGTGTTACCTTACTTCTTCTGCCGTAAGCCCGATGAAGTACACGTTTATAAGACAACCTATTGTCTTTGAGTTTTTGGAGTTGCCGCCGGTGGTGCAAACTGCCTTTTTTTCAGAATTATGTAGACTCCAAGTCACTAATTCTTTCCTGTCCTAGCCTATTCTAGGACTTTTCGAAGGACCAAATGTTTGGCTAGGTAACTCCTTTTCCAAACAGAAGATGTGTGTTTCCAAATAAAACACGAACAGGTTCTTTTTTTATAAGACCTAATAATCCATAAGCTTCTTGCTTTATTGAGTTCTTATTTATGACTAACTTAAAACTATAAAACATTTGATGATGAGGTTATATATATATAAAAAGTATGTAATTACATTAAAACCGCTGTTTTAAAGAGGTTCATGGTGAACAAAAGAAAATAAAAAGAATCCCTCTCCAAGAGGATAAAAAAAAAGTAAATAAAGAGAGCTAATTACACTCACAAAAAATTCGTTGTTGAACTTGCTTCAACACCATGTTTGTTTATTTTTGTCTTTAAACTGTTGACATACTCGAGCTGTATTGAATGGTTAAGAGTTGCAATTTGTGTTCTTCCGAAATGACGTTGTAAAACGTTTTTAAAAAATGTATTATTTCTTTAATATACCATGTTTGTCTTATTACTGTATACTCATATGCAACGTTTGTAAATAATCGTTAACATTTATAGTTCTTATATTTATACTATTTCTACTTCGTTCAAATAGAGGACTCGTTTCGATTTCGCCTACCTTTCTTTCACGAGCAATTTGTTTATCCATTCGTCTGTAAATAGATAACTTAAGCCTTTTGGCTGCAACAGTAGACTTTAAAACTTGTTTATCATCGTTGGCATGTAAACGTATCAATTCATGTTTACAATTGACTATTATCTTATTGAAATCTTCTGCAAATCCAAGTAATTGTTTTAGCGGTACACAAAAATTGAAATATCCGCTAACAAGAGACAGATCATCTTCATTAAATGGCGCCCAACCAGCGTTTAAGAGATTAACACTTTCTAATTTATTTAGCGAGACATAGTTTTTTATTTCTGTTGCGATTCCTAAATGTCGTGTACGATCAATTTCTATACCATTGAGCTCATATAGAATCTCATCAAACAGATGTGCTATACAATTGTTTAAGAGTCGTATATTTGTTGATATTGTTGAATCTTCCTTCGTTGCAAATCCTTCAATGTATAAAAGACTTTCGTGTGGTAGAACGTATAAATCTTGATTTTGAATCGATATACGAATTTCATCATTGTTTTTAAATGATTGTAGATATAATGTATAGCTATGATAGTCCTTTTTAATAATAGAATTATCAATGTGTGGTTTTTGTAAAACGTTAATATTATCACTCATTTTTTAATCGAAATCCTAATTTGTTTAAAAATTCTTGATTGGTGTTGGTTAACGATGATGATGTTGGTGTTGTTGTTGTTGTTGTTGTGTTGATTTTTTCTCTTACTTTCAATGTTGTCGGCACAAGACTGAATGATGATGCGTTATTCAAATTGTTTATATATCTATTGTTATTGTTGTTGTTGTTATTATTATTATAGATAATCATTTTATTAGTATGGTTTTAAATGTAGTTTTATTGTTATTTTTTCTCCACGAAAATTTAATAAATTACCATCCTGATCGATAACTGTTAAAACTAAAGAATTTATTGTTCTAGTATTAACTGGTAGATATATTACATTAGACGGTCTCTCCGTTATTTTATAACCTGGAGGGACAACAAGTGTAAACTGATGAAGAGTATGCGCCGATACGTTATTTATATATGATCCAGCAATAATATTACATTGAATTAATATTTTATTTATTTGCGTTATATCTATAGTTTTATCAGAATAATGTTCTTCACCCTGTTTTAAAATTTTTTCACTAAATCCCAACAACGAACCGATTGATCGTTTCTTATCAAAATATATTGGATCTTTAGAGCTTCTTATATATGTTTGTATAGTATTATAGTTAGCCTTAATGATGAGATTTCCATTTGAATTTAGTTTTGCATATTTTGTTGTAAGCAAATCAGTAATGTCAGAAAATTCATACGAACCCACAGGAATTTCAATTTCATGATTTCCTATATGAAACAGATTGTTTTCTATATCGACATTTGGTATTGAGTGATATGTATCGAAGCTTATTAATCCGCATACATAATTTTCGTTGAGTTGAATCGGTGGAAAATAGTTTGCCGATAATATTGAACTATTTCCGTTTATTGTTAATGTAATTGACATATTTGCGGTTGATTTAATATTAAATCGATTTATGAATGTTCTAGTGTTTTTTATACAGATGATGATGATGATAATGATGAGTTGTTAATCCAAGAGTTGTGTTCCGATGAAAATCCAAGCCATTTCACATACAAAATATTACCTCTCTTTCTTATAACTTTTTCAATTAAATATATGTCGGGATATTTAGTTTTCATGAGTTCGTAATCATAAAAGCCACCTTTAATTTCATGACCTTGATAATCTTGTAATATATACGTGTTGGGGCTTGTATTTCTTACAGTCTTAACTTTAAAGATTTCCGTCGTCCAATTTGGTGTATAACGCTTTTCAAATACATGTTTATATTTACTTATTCGAACATTATCTCCAACTTTAAACTTGGATTTTTGAAAGACTTTTAATTTGTTGTAGACCGTATTCAATAGCGATTTTTCGTTTGATGAATTTACTTGATTTGGTGTCATCTTTATTGTTCTATGATATGTGTTATTATATATATCTAAAAGATTTTGATATTTATGAATCCATTTATATGTTCCCTGATAGCTAAACTCTTTCCACATTAATCGTTTTAATGTTCTATTAAAGCGTTCAATAATGGATGCTTTTAAGATACTATATGTTGAATAGTGATTTATTTGTTTCGTTTGCATTAGTTGATGAAATTGCCTATTGAAAAATTCTTTACCGTCATCAGTTTGTAGGTTTTTTGGTTTTCTACAACTCTCATCAAATATTGTTTTCATGGCGTTTGTAACGCTTTGAGCAGTTTTATTTTTTACTGCAAGTGCCCAAGCTTTTTTCGAAAATGTATCTATTAAAGTTAAAAGATAGCGATAACCATTATTATAAACAGTATAATTATTCATTTCCACTAAATCTGCTTGCCATAAATCATCAATTCCCTTCACAATAACTCTCCTTCTCTTGAAATTTTTTCTCGCCTGTCTATGTAGCTCATTAACAATTTCTCTTTTGTCCACATTTAAATTCATATTTACTGCTTGGATCTTCCAACAATATTATTGTATTCAATGTTATTTAATCTTTCATCGGCTGCAACCCATTTAAAAATGTATTCTTCAATTTTGTTAAATCTTTCTTCAACTTTATTCATATATTCCTTATTTACGTTCAGTATATGTTTTTTTAGTAGTTTGTTCAATTGTTTTCTCTTGTTTACTTATGTAATTTTGAACAGAAGTGCTAACATTGTCTATATCCGTATAAAGCTTTGCAAGATTATTACTCAGTAATTCACTGTGTTCATTTCTCAACTGTTTTATATCAGTTGAATGTATAGTATTTATATTTTTTATTTCATTGTATATTTGATTCAATCTTTCAATATCAGTTTTATGTTTATTTTTTATATTTTCTATTTCCTTGTAGAACAGCTGCAACTGCTCAATGTCTGTTTTATGTTTTTTAATATCCTTATGTATTTTTTGTAGATTAATGGTTAATGAGCTATTAATTTCATGTTTCATCTCTTCGATTTTAACTGTATGTGTATCATTTATATGATTAATTTTACTATTTAGATATGCTTTTGTAACTGCATCTTTAGGATCAATAGGTGCTAACAAATTACAAATTCTTTTCGTATGAAGATCAAAACACTGATTATTTATACTAACATCGAGTACTTTTAATAGATCAATATGTAATTTATCATCGATTGTTTTTTGACGTTTATTTAAACTTTCTCCAAATTTATTAATATAATTCATTTTTTTCTTTTGTATTACCAAATTATGTTAGCTTCTTTTAGTTCTTCAATAATGGAAATTATTTCGTTTTTATGATTATTGTGACCAACACCCGTCGATGCGAGGAGTAAACATAGTCTGTTAACTAATTCATTAGGATCATCGCAATATATATAGTTTGGTTTTCTATTGTCTACTGATTTTAATAATCCACTACCTTTTGTTAGTATATTAGACTTTTCATTAAATAATTTTTTTATAACATGTTGATATTTAAATGCTTTTGCACCTTTAATTTGTTTATTTGATTGATAGTTACGTCTGTGTGCATTTGTATTATTTATAATATCTTTATATTTTTTTAAATCGATTTCAGTATAATGTAAAGGTTTAGTGTGAAATAATAATTCAAATAACCCTGGTGTAATTTTAGTTCTTATAGCTCCTATATATAACGTATTATCTTTACTAAATTTTAATTTATTAGTTCCATATCGCCAGTTTCCAGTTCGATCTATATTAAATCCATACACTTTATCTAACATTCCATTTTTCATTAATACTTTTATATTTTCAATAAGTGAAGATTTATTTGTTCTATTACTATTTATTTTAATTCTTTTTCTATCCTTATTTAGTTGTGATTGACTCTTTCGTTTTGAAAAAATATGTGTGCTTTTACTTCTTTTTTTATCATCTTTATCGAACTCGCTTAATGAGCTAGAATTTTTTCGTTTTAATCTTCTCATCAGCTTTTTTTCATCATTCAATTTATGTATATGGTTTGTAAGGTTATTTTGAAAATCTGATTTAACTTCATTTTGAATTGGATGTGAGGTAGTCGTAGGTTTTATGTTTATATATGATGATGATGATGTTGATCTTAGTTTAAGTTTTTTCTTTTTATCAGATAGGGTACTATTTTACATTAATCTATTTCTTTGTTATGCTTGTAATGAAGTTGAAGGTTTTTCGTAAGGTTTTACATTTCTATATGATGATGATGATGATCTTAGTTTATTCCTTTTATCAGATAGGGTACTATTTGTTATTAATCTATTTCTTTGTTTTGCTTGTAACGAAGTAGAAGGTTTTTCATAAGGTTTTGCGTTTCTATATGATGATGATGTTTTTAGTTTACGTTTGCTCTTTTTGTCAGATGTAAGACTATTCGCTATTGATCTATTTCTTTGAAGGTTTTCTCCTTCTTCATCAATACTCTTATAATCCATAGCATGATTAGAATCATTTTTGATTTGATTAGAACTAATGGGACCACCAATATCAAATGATAATGGATGTTCTGTACTTTGATCTGAATACGTGAAATTTGAAGGTTTTACGTTTAAGGGCGTTGAAGTTCTCAACATATGATTTTTAGGATGACTATTTTTAGATATATTTTCATCGTAATCATTATCATCATCATCATAATTCATAACGGTATTTACACCAATAAAATCAGTTCTATCGTAATCCAGTACTTCATCATCATCATTATATGATGTCGATGGATATGATGAATTTAAAGTTGATTTAAAATTTTTGTTTTTCTTTAAGGATTGATAATCATCAAGTTTATCAATTATATTTTTTAAAGGTTTAGTTATAGGTTGAAAGGTATCTTCTAACAGATTAACTTTATCGATTTCATTTAATTTAATATTTTTTAATTTTTCCTTTAATACTGCTCTAGTATTTATAAGTTCTTTCATTAGGTTTTTGTTCATGATTGTGTTTTTAATCTGGTTTTATCTGCTTTTGATCTGCTTTTATCTGCTTCTGATCTGCTTCTGATCTGCTGCTGATCTGCTTTATAACTGCTTCTGATCTGCTTTTAATCAGCTTTATATATAATATCAACTTATAATTGAATAAAATTATGAAACCCCTTTCTATAACGACCTTTATTGACTGCATCATCCTTTCTTATGATTAAAAAACCATAATCTTCTTTCCAACATTCACTGCAAATCTTTATAAATTCATAAAATGTCATATCACCGATAACGTGGTCATTATAGATATGTCGTAAATTCATTTCATCTTGTTTAAATGCAAAAATCATATTTGCATTATCACGTATTAAATGTTTTGGAATTTTCGTATATGTTTGACACAAGTAAAAACAATATATTTGCTTATGTCTACCCATACAAAAATAATCTCTAATGGTATCTTGTTTATCACAAATTACATCATCGAATATTATTATAGAATGGGGTTTTGCTTTTTCTGGACTTAAAACTTTTTCATTTTCCGAGAATGTAAATAGTTTAATATCTTTGATTGGTTCAATCAATCTCTTAAGATAACAATATTTTGGTTGATATAGCGATTTTGAATATATGTATATGTTTTTAAAGCAAAGACCATTAGGGCTCTCTATGAGACTAATCATAACATTAGTCTTGCCACAATTTGATGGTCCCACAATTAATGCTCGTATTGAATTAGGCAATAGAGTACTATGTCGAGTTTTACACATTTTTTCCTGTTCATTATCAGCATTTCTAATTACAATTTTTTTAACTTGTCTAATTAAACGCATTTTGATGACTAATGAAATCTAAATATGAAAAGTATCTTATATATATGTATATATATAAACATATACATATCTATACTATAAAAGAGATAAACATTTTTAGTTGTATCTTAATCGCATAACAATTATAGACGAACAATGGTAATAAATTACTATAAAAACAAAAATAGACATCAGTCTCTAACTGGAAGGGGTTTGGTAAACACATTAATAAACAAATTACCTTTTGAATTACATTTACCTGGATATCAGTTTTGTGGACCTGGTACAAAACTTAAGGAACGTCTAGCAAGAGGAGATAAAGGAATAAATTTATTGGACGCTGCTTGTAAAGATCACGATATCGCATACTCGCAATCAAAAGATTTAAATGAAAGACATCAAGCTGATCAAATATTAGCTGAAAAAGCTTGGCAACGAGTAAAATCTAAAGATAGTAATTTTAAAGAACGAGCAAACGCATGGTTTGTTACGAATGCAATGAAGACTAAAGTTAAATTTGGATTAGGCATGAAGCGAACACAAAACACTAAAAAACGTAAATCGAAGAAGAAGAGGAGTCGAAAAGTGTGTAATAAGAAATTATTTTCAAACACCGTTAAAAATGCACTAAACCTTTTGAAAAAATAAAATCCCGATAATAAACAT